>PVIW01002360.1:0-224220 GCA_004026585.1 Noctilio leporinus | reverse complement strand
GGCCCTGGCTGGTAGCACAGTGGTTAAGGCGCCGGCCTGCGAACCCAAAGGTCGCAGGTTCGATTCCCCAGCCAGGGCATATAACCAGGTTGCAAACCAGGTCTCCAATCAGGTCTGTGACTGGAGGCAGGTGAAACGCAACCATACATTGATGTCTCTCTCCCTCTCTGCCTCTCTCCCTTCCCCTCTTTCTAAAAATAATGAAATAAAATCTTTAAAAAAAAAAAGTCTCTTTGGGCCATAAAATACCAGGTGAGCCTTCCCACTCATTTGCACAGGTAGGATTCCTAGGCAAGGGCTCCATCCAGGGGACAGTGGCAGCTGCTGAATTAGCAACAGCTGTTATTCCCGACTTGTTCATGGTCACAACAGCTGTTATTCCTGACTTGTTCATGGTCACAGCATGTGGTGCAGCTGGGGATTCCCAAGCAGGAACTAACACAAGGCACAAAGTGTGAAGTGACAGAGAAAAGTTATATGGATAGTGCTTTTGGTGAACAGAAAGGGACACAGCATTTAACTGAGGTGACGAGAGCTTCAGAACAAAGGAGAAAAACATGATTTTGGACCGTCGCTCAGGCCACTACCGGTGAGGTTCACGGAGGGGGCTGTTGGACACTTTAGCATCAGACAACAGGTGAAGAGGAGCAAGAAGGAGGTCTTGTTAGAAAGGGAGATGGGAAGAGGCTCAAGATGGACTTGATGCCTGGAGCCAGTAACATACCCCATATTTCCTCGGCGTCCAATCAGAACCAGACGTAGCCACCCAACGCCATGTGAAATGTCCTCCAAAACACTCTAGTCCCTAAGACAAGTTCATATTTGAAAGAAAACTGAAGCCCAGATTTTGTTTTTAAATACACACCCTGGAAACCCAAGTTTGCAAAAGGAAGGCTCTGAGGTTTTTGTTCATCAGCAATGGGGATGAAGAAGAAATGATAGAGAAACGTGCAGAGGACCCAGAGGCTGCAGACTGGGGGCACAGGATGCAGGCTGGGAGCTGCAGCCATTTGACAAGTGGCTCTAAAGCAAGGGATCCTCCCCCGGACACCCTGTCAGCACAGTCCACTTTCCTTCTTGCTAAGGAAGAATTTTCACCATGCAGATCAGTTGTCAACAACAGTTACTGTGGGGGGCGGGGATATCTTAGTATCTTGTAGAGAAGCAAACACTTCAGCATAATTACAGTACAATGTCCTGGTTATTAGAACGAGGGCAGGTATCCTTCAGACCACAGTGCACAGGGGATGGTTTCTGTGTGTCCTAGGAGGCCCTCCAGGTAAGTCCTGCGATGACAGGAAACTGTCCTTAGCAGGCAGCCATTCCATTTTTCACACCGCTCTACTTCTAAGTCTCCTGCCTTTTGGGAGAGCCAAAATGTCTCCAGACACTTCCCGCAGTTTCTTAGGACGCTGAAAGCCGCGCCTCTTAAGTTTCACTCCTTTCTTTCTATGTCAGCCGTTTAAAAGCAGTGCGGTTTTGTTTCCTCTTAAGAACAACCAGCATTCCTCCTAGAAAATGTCAAAAATACTGAGAAACAAGGGAAAAGCCCACTCAGTTTCTGTACTTGGGTATCGGTGGGTCTCATCCTGGCTGCACGTTAAAATGATCTCTGGAGCTGCTTTTTTTAAAAACTTACTGATGGTTGAGAGAGAAAAACACTGATCTGTGTTCCAGCCGTTCACGCATGCACTGGTGGCTTTCTGCATGCGCCCCGACCTGGATGGAGCCGGCAACCAGGGCGTACAGGGGGGGTCTGTGCATCAAACACTTGCTTTCAACACTGTTTCCCAGCAGCTGGGGTGACAGACCCGATCAAGTTCACAGATCAGTACAAAAGACTGGGCAAGAGACCGAACCCGGCTGGCTGGCTGGTTTCAGGCTCGCGTCCAGCACCCTTAGGGTAGGAGCGCCGGCCGCCGCGGACCAGCCCCAGGGGCGCACACAGTCCCACGGGAAGCCGGCCGCCCCGACGCGCCAGCGCTAGCGCCGTCACTCCCGGAAGGAGAAGGGCCGCACCGCTAAGCGCCCTCGGGCTCCGCCCTCCTTCCGCCAGGCCTTTGTTGCCATTGGCTGGCGGTGGGGTATATAAGTGCGTCATTTCCGCCCGCCCGGCCTTTCCATGCTACCCGCTGACGGGCCCGTACGGCGTTGTTCTCGGTGAGTCCCCGTGAGGTTCTCTAGCGTCCCCCAGGGCTTCAAGAACCGCCGTCCTGCTCAGAGCAGGGGTGCAGGGCTGAGGAGGAGGGTCTGCAGACAGGGTGCTTTGTCGGGGATCGGCGCGCCCTGCCGCGGCCCAGCAGCCCGCACGTGGCCAGGCTGGGCCCGCGGGTTCCCACAATGCCCCGGGAGCGGTGGGAGGTCCCGCCGGAGTCCGGGCGCGGGCCGGGGTGCCTGCTGAGTGCGGGTTCGGGAAGGGGGGGTGATGGCGAGTGCACCGCGCGCATGGGCGCGCTCCAAATTACGCAGTGAACCCGGAGACCCAGGCGCCGCTTTACACCAGGGGCCTGGGCACACGGAGGTTCCCCATCCGTGTAAAGGCCTTGGCAGGGTTTTGGGGAGACGTCGCTCGTGCCCGGACTGGAACCCTCCCGTCCGCACCAGCCTTGCTCAACTTGCACGAACAGGGCTGGTCTCACGTCCGGGGGCGGTTCCTGCTCATCCGTCGCTTGAACTTAGCCCGAGGGTACCTTGATGAGCGGTGGGGTCTCAGTTCATCATTTCCCTTTTGGTCATGTTCAGCACGTGGTTGTAGTTACGCGTGTAGCATCATTTTTTAAATTGGGTGGAATCCCACGAAACGGAGTGCGACCACGGAACGCACGTGTGCCGTACCCCGTACCCCGCTGGCCTGAGACGGGCGAGGTGTTAACTGTTGTCCTTCCAGGTTCCCGCGTAACTTAAAGGGAAACTTTCACAATGTCCGGAGCCCTCGATGTCCTGCAAATGAAGGAGGAGGATGTCCTCAAATTCCTGGCCGCAGGGACCCACTTAGGTGGCACCAACCTTGACTTCCAGATGGAACAGTACATCTACAAAAGGAAAAGTGATGGTCAGTTCATCGCTGCAGCTTCTTTCTTTCTCCTTCCAGCTTTAAGGATCGGTTGGGACCCTCCAGTGAGGGTGGGTGGTGCCGAGGGAAGTAATTTCTGAGTCCGCCCTGGAGGGGGCTCTGCACGCAGTTGAAGGAAACCAGATCCCTAGATTGGAAACGGGCTTTAAAACCAGAAGCTCTGCTTGTGCTCGGAAGGAAAGGCTCAGGGCTCGGGCGGACGAGGGTGGCGCTTGCTAGGCTGTGGACTGAGCTGGGGCAAGATGCTCGTGAGATGCTCCGAGGAAGCTTGTTGGTTGGGGTCCTGGTAACTCTGTCCCCTGGTTGGTGCCTGTAGTCACAGGCCCTGGTGTGGCCGGCAGCTGAAGGTGGGTTGCTGCCAGAGCTGGAAGAGTTCCTGCCCCTGCCTGGTAGGCAGCCGCTGAAGAGGAGCCGGGGCAGCGTGCGGTGCAGGCGCGTGGGGTGCGGTTTGGTATCAAGGGAGAGGAGGGGCGGCGAGAGGCCAGCAAGTGGGGGACCCCTGGCGGAGGGGATGCCGAGGGGGCTGCACACTATTAAAGCTCAGGGGGAGGCCAGCCTGGCCAGTGACCCCCTGGGTGTCGGAAGTGTGCTACATTAACGGCAGGGCTTCGCTGACGCCAGGAGAGCCTGCCTCTGTGACTGGAGTTGGATAGTGCCCTCTGCCACACCGGCCCCGGCCGGATAGTGCCCTCTGTCACTCTAGCCACACGAGGGCAGGGCTCACAGCATTCTGTCACTAGGCATCTACATCATAAATCTGAAGAGAACCTGGGAGAAGCTCCTGCTGGCAGCCCGCGCCATTGTCGCCATCGAAAACCCTGCTGATGTCAGCGTCATATCGTCCAGGAACACAGGCCAGGTTGGTGGACAGTGGTGCTTGGTTTTTACTATTAAGTTTTCAGACATTTTGGTGGTGCTGAAAGAGTATAGACACTGGGCAGAAGTGTTGAATTGCCAGTATTCAACGTTTTCAGACTTCACACCTGACAGTAGGTTAAGCCTCATTTTTCATGTCTATTTGCTCATGCCACTAAAGATGGAGAAGTAACCCTATTAAAAGGGCTCATGGCATTTTACTGTAGCAAGTTACTTTACATTTAAATGAAGTACCGGGTCAAAAACATTGTGACGACGGTTGCGAAGCTTTTCAGAAAGGCTTCCTATGAGTAAGTTACTAGTCCATGTCTCATCCAAGTCCCATAGGTAAGAGGGAGAATCTTTACCAACTTAAATGGAAAATTGCTTTTTTAAATGGCCAATGAGAGAAGAAACCTTGTCTCCTTTGTTCTGTGTCTATTTTGGCAATTCCTTGTTCTCTTTCTTTCAGAAAACCCATAGATTTTATAACCAATTTATAAGAGCTCCAATAAGGATTTCGTTCACCCCATTTCTAATTTTTTTTAAAAGCTTGACTTGGCATTTAAACAGGTCTTTTAAAATCACTTGGGAGAATCTTTTGTGTTTCATGGTGCAGACCGACAGGAGAACTAGGTCCCATTAACTTGCGCTGTGTTTGGGGGTGGCGTGGGGTGTTGGTTACTCCAGAGGCGGGCTTGCGGCTGGACCCCTTCCGTTGGGAAGGAGGACGCTGCCCTGGTGCAGACTTAGTGACCACTTGCACGCTTGCCTCAGCAGAAATGAACTAAGCTTCTAGATCTAGGCATTGTTGCTAGGTGCTTGGGATGTAGCAGGAAAAGAGCCTTTTGAAAGGGAAACAGGAAGTAAGCTCTATGGAAGGAACTGCAGGTGGGGAAGGAAAGCTGGGTGTGTTTGCTTTATGTAGAGCAGCTGTGAGGCAGTGGGACCAGGGGCTGGCAGTGCTTACTGACTACAGTCCCATGCTGTGTGGTGTTGGGTGATTTGATAACACTAGCTGGAGGCAGGTGAGTGACTTGCCCAGGCCATGCACAAAGTGGCTTGCGTGGCATTAGAAGCCAGGCAGCATGGCTCTGTCCCCTAGGAGCCATGCCACTGGAGGGGAGTCGGGGTGGGGGATATGATCAGTGATTGTTTTTGGGTCTAGTTCTGTAAGTACTTTGCAGGTAACTGAGGATAGAAGAGTGACTGTAGTTGGCTGCTTTCATGTTTTAGGAAGGGGTATTAGGAGTTCTGACTAGGTAGGTAGGCTGTTTCATGTGACCGCAGAATTGTCAGCACATTTACCCCTGGAGAGAGCACCCTGTGGTTCTGTCACAGCCATTGCTAACTCTTGATGCTGATCCCTCAAGCGAGCTGTGCTGAAGTTTGCTGCTGCCACTGGAGCCACTCCTATTGCCGGCCGCTTCACCCCGGGCACCTTCACCAACCAGATCCAGGCAGCCTTCCGGGAGCCGAGGCTGCTGGTGGTCACCGACCCCAGGGCTGACCACCAGCCGCTCACCGAGGCGTCTTACGTTAACCTGCCTACCATCGCTCTGTGTAACACAGACTCTCCTCTGCGCTACGTGGACATCGCCATCCCTTGCAACAACAAGGTGACTGCCTTTCGAACTAAACTAGATCTCAAGAATGCGCGCCCAGAAACAGTGGGTGCTCCTCTGCACATTGTTAGAGCTTGGAGTTGAGGCCGTTGGTGGCCGGTGAACTCGCAAGTGTAGGTAGTGTGCGACACGAGGGGCAAGGTTTTCGCTAGCACCACGAGGGTCTCTGGCCCCATGAGTGGCGTATGATAGTAATCCTTGCTACAAGCGTGCTTTGAATGTACGGGAACTTCAAGGAGAGTTGAAAATACTTGAGAAATAGTGTTTCTCCTCTTCTCCATGTTTCTTGCTCTGCTGGGCCTCTTAGGCATTCCTTGGCCTTTCTGTTTTCAGACCAGCTTGATGAAGCCCTGCTATAAGATCCTAAAAAGGTGGGTTGCCTTTGGTACGAGTTGGTCTAGTTTGTTGCTGGTCTCCAAACCCTGGTTGCACATAAGAATTGCCCAGATATTAAAAAATAGTAATAACCAATGCCCAGGCACTGATCCTAGGGGGTATTTCATTTGGTTGCTTAGGGTGGACGCTTGACAATAGTACTAACTAAAGTCTCAGCCAATCAAGCTTGAGAACCACTGATGTATTGAACATTCTTCCTTGTTCTCAGTGCTTGTGTACAGAGTCATGTCTGTTCTCTTGCTTCCAAGGACCTGGATGATGGGGCAGGTTAGGTGGGATGGGGAGCTACTTGCGTGGTGGTGACTCAGTGTCCCTTTCTGACATCCTGGCGCTTTTGCAGGGGGCTCACTCGGTAGGCCTGATGTGGTGGATGCTGGCCCGGGAAGTTCTGCGCATGCGTGGCACCATCTCCCGGGAACACCCATGGGAGGTCATGCCTGATCTCTACTTCTACAGAGATCCTGAAGAGGTGAGCGTCCTCCCAAGGCTTGTGGTTATATAAGCAAGCTGGACACAGTTCACCTGCTCTCCCAAGTAAAATTTGTTGGTCCCTCTAAACTTTTCTTTTAAACCAGATTGAGAAGGAAGAGCAGGCCGCTGCTGAAAAGGCTGTGACCAAGGAGGAGTTTCAGGGTGAATGGACGGCCCCAGCTCCCGAGTTCACTGCTGCTCAGCCCGAGGTGGCCGACTGGTCTGAAGGCGTGCAGGTGCCATCCGTGCCCATTCAGCAGTTTCCTACGGGTACGTATGGGGACGCAGGCGCATCAGGCCAGGGCTTGCAGCGGCTCTGTTGGATCCGATGCGGCTCCTTGGCTCTGTTAAAAGACTTGCCCCAATGTCCCAGTTGTGCTGTATGTCGGGGCGGATTGAATGCAGGTGTGTGTGGAACTGACCTGGCCTCGGTCTGCTCTTGAAATTGGTGTCTGAGAGAATGCAGGGCAGGTTGCTGGTAGTGGTGACAAAAGTACTGTGGCAACAGAGCTGATGGGTTTTTTTTGGTATTTTCTTAACAGAGGACTGGAGCGCTCAGCCTGCCACTGAAGACTGGTCTGCAGCTCCAACTGCGCAGGCCTCCGAGTGGGTGGGAACAACTACTGAGTGGTCTTAAGTTGGGCTGCAAACTCTTTTAACAGAAGGGAAGTAAGGTTGATGGAAAATAAAGTTTCTAAAAGTTGTGTCCATTTGTTTTTGTTCCACATCAAGGTGCCTGCGATTACTTTCGGTATCTTGACACCAGGGAAAAGCCCACCTCTGTAGGGAAATTGTACTGCTTTCCACTGGGGGATTTTCCTGAACTTCCTTTTTATGTGAGGGAACTCTTCTGAAAAGAGATGTGAACAGCTGCACCTGTGTTAGCCCTAGCACTAGTTTCCTGCGAACTTAAAATAACGCCTGTACTGGTAAATTCTGTCGAGTTTGGATTTGGAAGTAAATTGGTTTTCATTGACAGCCCTACTATTTGCCAGTGTGTGGCCAATGTAACCTGTCGTTGAAGGCACCTGAGCAAAGGTGGGGGAGCAAAGGCTCTAGTTTTCATCTTGGAACCACTGGAGGGGCCACAGTCTTCCACAGCTTTGAGAGACATCTGTCACCTGGTCAGCTTGCCTGCAGGTCCTGGGAGTGAGTGCTAGTGTGTGAAAGTTTCATTGTCATAACTAATCCCAATACTTGCCACTTTCTGTGCATTTTAATTCTAATAAAAATGTGGCTGTCTACTGCTTCACAGTACCTCTGGGCCCATTGGAAACCACTGACTTGAGAAGGAGCCATTAAATAGGGTCCAGGTTTTGAGGAGCTTGAATGATTGGAATTGATTCATCTTAACCCATGGAAAATTGACAGTGTCCCTGTGTTGACATTCTCTGGGCCCTTCCAGTGGTGCGAGGGAGTGAGGGGACCCCATAGGTCAAGCTGTGTTAGCTTTGTAGATGAGGTCAGTCAGCAGCATGTGCAGGATGGAGTTCAGGCCAACCTGCTGTGTCCATGCAGAGCTGCGGTGCA
Organism: Noctilio leporinus; assembly: GCA_004026585.1. Taxonomy (NCBI): domain Eukaryota; kingdom Metazoa; phylum Chordata; class Mammalia; order Chiroptera; family Noctilionidae; genus Noctilio; species Noctilio leporinus. The sequence goes on along the minus strand of PVIW01002360.1, from coordinate 216,270 downwards.
TGGAGCTCCAACCCAGCATGCAAGTGGTCGGCAACACCTGCAGTGATTTCTGGAATCCCATGGCTGAAGGGAGGGAACAGGCTGAGTGAGGTCCCAGGGAGATGCAGAACTGTTGGCTTGTTCTGGGGTGGAGGAGGCTGTTCAGGGACCAAGGAATAGGAAAACTGGCAGTTCTATCTGAAAAATACACCCTGTTACCATGTAGAACAACTGCTTTGCTGTTGGTTTGCTAGAATTAGTTATGTTGAGGCTGGTTTGGGGGTATCGTCCTGGAGACCAAAATGTTGGTTCAGCCCCGGCTGGTGTGGCTCAGTGGGTCGAGCACCAGCCTGTAAACCAAAGGGTCACCAGTTGAGTCAATTCCTGGTCAAGGCTCCTGCCTGGATTGTAGGCCAGGTCCCCAGCTGGGAGTGTGCAAGAGGCAACCACATACTGATGTTTACCCCTCTTTTTTCCCCTCTCTAAAAGTAAAATGTTGGGTTCCCAGCCAGGGCACATAACCAGGTTGCAAGCCAGGTCTGTAGCTGGAGGCAGGTGAAAGGCAACTATACAGGGATGTTTCTTTCCCTTCCTTCCCCTCTCTAAAAATAAAATTTTTAAAAAATAAATAAAATGGTTCAATTCCCAGTCAGAGTGCATACCCAGGTTGCAGGTTCAATTCCCTATTGGGGCGCATATGGGAGGCAATGTTTCTCAAACTCTCTAAGATAAACATCCTTGGGCGAGGATTAAAGAAACAATAGACGATTTTCACCTTACAAAGATTATTTCCATTAATATTGGGTCCTTTTTTGTGCGTATTGTTTCTGGACTGATCCCAGTAATTAAAGAGGATTCCCACTGTAAGGGGCTGACATCGGACAAACCCTCTGAGTCGGGCTTCTCGGAACCCTTTTCCCCGCTAGGCGTCAAAGCCCCACTTGGGACTTGAGTCTGCCTTTGTATCATCCTTTTTAACAGGGATGATAGGGATGTAGGTCAAGTCATTTTAGCAAGAGTCCCCCACCCTTGACATGTCTGATCAGCCAGGCCTGACTGCAGCAGGAAGCCTGTGGACCATTTAGCGGGAAATCCTTACCCTTGATGTTTCTCAGTAGTTTTCTGTTCACGGACTCCCTCAGCCTCCTGCTGGGCTCCAAGTCCCCATTTGTCCCTATTGCATTTGGAACGGATCCCAGTGTGGCACTGAAGTCTCTCCTGTTGGCAATAGTGTCTGAAGAAAGACAATTGTATTTAACACTTGAATTACTGGTCAGCTCTGGTTTCCTTGAACGAAGCATGTTGATAACAATCTTGTTCAGAGACTTTTTGCTAGAATCTGCATCTTGCTACCTCGTGTTCACCTTTCTCTAACGTTTGTATCACAAGGGGTAAAATCCATGAATTGGGCCCAGAAAGTTGAACAGAAGAAGCATGCCACCTAAAGAGTGAATTTTAACGCATGTAACTCATTACTTTGGTCAAGACAGTTTTCCTTAGCCATGAAGCTAGTGTACGATGAGATTTATGTTGGATGTTTCCAGGCTCGGATTGGCTTCTCAAGGTCACCTAGGATGATGATTCTTCGCATATACTGTGACAAGAACCTAAAAGGAAACTATGGCAATGTTGGCGTTAATACCTGTCATGCAGGGAACACAGGAATCAAAGAGGCAAGGCTGCTGTTGTTTGGGGTGGTTTCAGAAATACCCTTTCATCTTTCAAATCATTCGTATGTAGTTCTACACATACAAAATGAAATTTAGCCAAAGCACTGGGTTGCGGGACCATGAAATTTCACAGACCCAGAGTTACAGGACTTCACGTTGTGACCCCTAAATTCTAAGTAAGAAAATGCCATGTCTAAAACTGAAAGCTAATATTACCAGGTTAATGAAATGAGACTCATAATTTACCCAGGTGTTTAGAGAACTCATCTCGAGTAGAGATGGGTTTTAGAAGTGTTCAGAAATTTGAATGTCAATGGTAATTGGCATAGAATTGTCCAGCCCTAATCTAAGTAGTAACTAGACAAGTATTCTTGTTCAATTGTGAGAGGACTTACATGTGTGAATGTTAGTCAGGCATGTATATATGTAGGCCTGCGTGTGTGTACGTAGGGTGTGTGAGGGAGGATCCCAAAGGGAGGAATTTGTCAGTGTGATTCCAAGTCTGGCCATGGCTTGTGGCGTTGGCTTGCAGCATGTGTGCTGGGGTGTGGCGTGGGGGTGGGATGGTTGCTGTGGTGGGTGCCACACTGGCAGAACAGAGTGGGGGTTGGTGGTGTGAGCTGGTGTGCGGTGTGGTGTGGCTTGGCAGGAGGTTTGATGGTGGGTGTGGGTGTGGACAGGCCCTGGGGAGGGGCTGGTGTGCAGGGATGTGAGAAGTGGGATGCACCAGAGTGTGGGGTTCCTGGTTTAGATAAGGTTTGCGAGTGTGCAGTGTGTTTGTGTGTAATGTGGTTGTAACTTAGCTTTTGTTTAGATTTTCTTTTGCCCTTTGTTGTGGTCTTTGTTTGGCCTTTGTTTGGCCTTTGTTTCACTCTTTGTTTAAACTGTCTTTGGCTTTTGTCTGGTCTTTCTTTAGCCGATTGTTCAAACTTTGTGTGGCCTTTTTGTCGCCTTTGTGTAGCTTTTGTTTTTAAGTGAATCTTGGCTGAGGACCCATCAAAAACACCTTGTGTAATGAAAAACCTGGGTATATAATCTCTCCCTATATATTCCAGCACGCATTGAGTAGCCTCAACCTCCCCAGAGGCCTGGCACAGAGGAGGAACCTGGTTCAGGCCACTGCCGCTGGAAGGTAAGGGGACACGTGCACATCTGAGGATGGGCCATTCGTTTTATTCAGGGGGAAACCTGCTGTCCTAGCAGCCAAGGTTGGGGGGGAACCTAAAAGGTGGAGAAAATAGGGACAGAGGACACCAACATTATTCTGATGTAGCTGGAGGGCCCTCCTGGAATGTTCTGGCAAGTGTTCGGAAATTGTCCGAACCTGGGAAAGGGCTCTGACCCCTAACTCATGTTCCAGACTGAAGTCCTCTGTTCCTTGAGCTAGGTCAGTGGCACTCTTGGATTCTTTTTCTTTCTTCTTTTATTATTTATCACGATTTGAAAATGAGGCTTTCTTATCTGGGAACAACGCCTCTCTCCGTACAACTGGCTTGATGTGTGGGGACTATAAAATGGAACAACAAAGCCCCAATCTGGAAAGACAGTTTGCTTCCTACAATCCATAAATGGAAAGATACTAATGCTTTGTTTTGAATAGAATATCAGAAATTAGAGGTTTTAATTAATTAATTTATTCTTTCAGTTTCATGGTTGATAGAACAAGGAAGGATTATGTATCAGGGGAATAAAGTCATGAATGTGGCTAAAGTTCTAGGAAGAAAAATGGGGAAAAGAGTATTTATTTTTAAAGATTTTATTTATTATTTTTATTTATTTAAAAAAAAAATTTTTTTTTAAGATTTTATTTCATTATTTTTTAGAAAGAGGGGAAGGGAGAGAGGCAGAGATGGAGAGAGGCATCAATGTATGGTTGCGTTTCACCTGCCTCCAGCCACAGGCCTGACTAGAGACCTGTTTTGCAACCTTGTCATGTGCCCTGGCTGGGGAATCGAACCTGCGACCTTTGGGTTCGCAGGCCGGCGCCTTAACCACTGTTCTACCAGCCAGGGCCTATTTATTATTTTTAGAGGGGAAGGGATAGAGGCTGAGAGGGAGAGAGACGTCAATGTATGTTTGCCTTTCACCTGCCTCCAGCTACAGACCTGGGCTGGAGGCCTGGCTTGCAGCCTGGCTATGTGCCCTGGCTAGGAATCGAACCAGTGACCTTTGGGTGTGCAGGCCAGCACCTTATGCACTGAGCCACCAACCAGGGTGGAAAAGAATTTTTAATGCCTTGTAAATAAATCAGGGAGGCAGAAGACAGGCTATTGACAGAAACGCAGCTATGCCATTTTATGCTTACCTAGCAGAGTAGGAGAATGCCTTGCTGAGTGGATGGTAAAAATTACTTCATAGCCATGGAAAAATTGCAAAGATTCCAGGTGTATCCAGATGACTCAAATTCTGACATGTTATTTCATTTGCTTTCTTATCCTTTCTCTCTTTGTGTACACATACACATATTATGCTTTCTGAGCCATTTGAAATTAAGTGACAGACGTGATCAAAGTCAGAAAATTAACATAAAATACTATGGTCTAATCTACAGACAACTAGATTTCACCAATTATCCCAGGAATCTACCCAGGGTCATGTATCCCTGTTAGCGTGATGTCTCTTTAGTCTCCATGGATCTGGAACAATGAGACAGTCATTCTGTTTCATGCCTTGACAATTTTTGAAGTGTTATTTTCATAAATGTCCCTCAGTTTTGGATTTGGCCTGATGCAACAAGGAATATGCTTGTATTTTAGATCATACATATCCATAGTCATAATTGAATCTGATTGTACAAATTTCTAAGTAATCCAAGGGCTAGTTTGTCTAATATAACTAGGGTATTAAATGGGTAACTAAAATCTTACACAGAAATAAAAAAGCTTTAAAATCTAGGGCTTTTTATGACCACTTCCCAAGGATTTGGCAAAAGTGTGTTAAGTGTTGTCTTTTATTTATAGGTGGTAATTGCAATGATACATGCATGAACTCAATAGGTGTATGGTGAGGTATTTAATCTAGATTCTTTGTGTGTGTTGGATTCATGTCTACCACTCTGAGTATTCATGTCATACATGTGATCATTTCTTTCCAAGCAAGACCATCTGCTGAAAACAGGTGCTGTTCAACGAAGAGCTGTCCTGAAGAGTCACCCCAGGCCCCGGGCCACCTTTTGCATGTTAACAGGGTGCCTGGTAGAAAAACTTCCATTGCGTTGGTCTTTAGATGGGAAAACCTCTGTTTGGAGGTGGCTGGCAGTTTTATAATTCTAAAAATAGATTCATTTATTTTTTTAAAGATTTTATTTATTATTTTTAGAGAGAGGGGAAGGGAGAGAGACAGAGAGGGAGAGAGACCTCAATGTATGGTTGCCTTTCACCTGCCTCCAGCTAAGACCTGGCTGGAGACCTGGCTTGCAACCTGGTTAGGTGCCCTGGCTGGGGAATCGAACCAGCAACCTTTGGGTTCACAGGCCGGCACCTTAACCATTAAGCCACCAGCCAGGGCCTGTAGAGCTTCCTTGTAATGTTAAATTACTAGAGGATCACCTTTATCCTGTTAAGACTTTGTTTTGGGTCTTGTTAGGGCATGCCTATTTCATCTCTGCCCTTACTCTTAGGCATGGCCCTGATCATAGGGTGAGACTCTTTTTGGTCTCAACTGAAAGCTTGGGGTGTCCACTGAGGTCTCACTATGCTTCCCCATAGTGTGAGCTCTGAGTTTGCTTCTCAGTTAGCAGCCTCTTAGCAACTACTTTTCACCCTTGGCCTTCCCACAGTCTCACCCTGAAATTGCATCTTCTCAGTAGTTCCCTATAGTAAGTACTCTCCCCTCCACTCCTTCCCAAACACTTGCAGTCTTAGCAATGCCTGACTCTGCTCTCTGTTCTTTCCTCTCTGCCTGAGCTCTTTTCTCTGCAGAGCAGTTTGAAAAATACCTTCTGGGAGAAAACCAATAAAGGTGTTTCCTCTCTTCTTTCTTTCTCTCAAGGATCCTAGCCCGGAAATATTTGCCATCCAATGCCTGCAAACAACCACTTTGTATATTTGTTCAGTCTTTGTGGTTGTTTCCAATGAAAGCATAAGTTGAGTATGCTCACTACCACATTATAATTAACCAATTTTTATTCAAGTAAAAGTGTTTGTAGGATTATAGGATTTAATTATTCTGCCGGTAGCAGGTAGAAGGAGAGGTATATGCTAGGCTGATTTGATGAAGGAATTTTATAGAGATTTTTGTAGTTAGTTACACAGAGTGGTCAACTGCATCATTATCAAAAGAAAAAACAAACCTGTCAGCTAAAATAAACAGTTACACGTTTCATTTGGAGGTAATTTGTGTGTGTGTGTGTGTGTGTCTATAATCTTCATAATCTTCTAAGACCCTTTTATTCAAACAACACTTCCAAGATTTGATACATATTAAAAAAGAATGGACCAATAGTTATCAATAGTCACATAAATTTTGTATTGCATGGGAAATCAAGATTGATATTTTAAAATAGCAAATGCTTTATCAAACTGCATTCCTTCATCAAGTTTATAATTACAAACACATTTCTCATCTAGAGCTCTAGAGAAGGTAGTCCTTCAATTTATTTCTTCAGATGCTTTACTTAATTGGGAAAATTTGCATTTTTAGAGCCAGACTCTGAGATTTTATTTCTTTCAAACACTTCATTTATTAGGATTATAAACAAAAATCAGGTGGAGCTCAGATTTCCAAGGGAAAATGACTAAAGATTTTTTACTTAATGACAGTGAATTAACTGGTCCTGCAGCATTTTCCCTCTATAATGGTAAGATGGGCTTTTACAAGTTTGCATGTGATTTTGTGATTACTGTATATCTTCCCTCTCCCCAAATGACTGAGCATCTGCATCAGTCTTCATGATCCTTCCTGGCACTGTGAGAGCGAAGCTCTGTGTATAACACAATTGAATTAATTACAACCTGAGTAACCCAAACATTAACCAGAGCACATTCTGCTGCTTCACTTCCAGGAAGAAAAGAAGCAAATGATACCAAGACAAGCTCACAACAGAGACTTACTCACCAGATGTGTATGGAGGAAAATACAGGTACAAACGAATCTTTCATACTCTTTTGGACGTGCATCTAGGTTATTGTAAAATGGTTCCTAGTTCAGAAAGTTCAAGTAGAATGCAGCACCCCAAGAAAGTCTGAGCAATCAGATTTTTAATAAGAGTTCAACACCTTTAAAAACACTATTTCAGGTGTTTCATTGTGTTCTGGGTTTTGGGAGTAGAAATTTGGGAGAAAAACACAACACATGTTTGTGCATCAGAGACACCGACCTGAGCTGCCATCTGTCCACCTTTGTCAAACCTGTACACTCTGCCTCATCCACCCATTGTCACACTGTGCAATTCGCCAAAACCTGCAACGGCCTCATTTCCGATTCAAATGGTGCGAACCTCCAGAATCTCACTCAGGACTCTCCTTTCTTTCCGCTTGCTTCAAGTGCCCCACTACAACTGTTCTTCCACCAGCTGCTTCAGCTTGACCTGGCCCTCTGCCTCCCCATTCATTGACGAATCTATTCACCTACCCATTATCCTCACCCTTTTCTGCCCTCTACTTCCTTCGTAGTTTGGATAGATTCTAGAATCCACCATTTCAGTGGCTCTTGCAAATTCTCTGGCAAGTTCCAACCCTGATTCTCTGGCAAGTTGAATCAGTCGGCCTTCCCCATGCCTGCACCCAGGCTGCCAAGAACCATCGGAGAAAAGCACCATCCGGGAAGGTTGGTGCTGCTACAGGTGAATGGTCAGGGATCTCAGCTATGCTGTCAAAACTCCGTGGCAGCCTGGTCTACAAACTTCTGTAAAAATCTCTTCTAAGCATTCTCTTCTCAAAACGTCAACTCTCTCATTCTTCACAGACACCCTTATCACCCCTTTCACCGGAAGAACAACAGCTGTAGCACGGGAGCCAATGTCCTCCCTCCTCCGGCAAGAGCTGTCACCAATCCCGCTGCCTTCTAACTCCTCAGGGTTTCTCCAAGAATACTGATTATTTCCACCTTCTGTTTTTATTTCAACCTTTTCCTCTCTGCTAAAGCTTTCCCATGAGCGCTTACATATGCTCTCATCATAACAAATAAACCAAGAGACCGACCCATCACTCTGCTACGACCCTCAAAAAGAGTGACCACAGCAGCTCTGGAAGCCACTTATTCTCTGGCTACCATGACTCTCTTCCTCTTCACTCTCAAACTTTTGGCCTGAGTGGACTAGAGTTTCTCCAGATCCCCAGCCCCTCTTCCCTCCACAAACCCTCCAATCTTAATTTCTGTTTTCAACATTCCTTGGAAAGAGTTCTTGTTAAAGTCACCAATTATTTTCGTGTCATTTAATCTAATATACTTTGTATATCCTCGGATCACACGCCCTCTCAGAATCATCCAGATGGTTGACCACTCAGTCTTTTGGAACACTCCTTCCCTTTGGCTCCCATGTTCCTTACGCTCCAGTTTCCCTCCTTTCTCCCCATGCGTCTCTTTAACCTGTGGCGATCACTTCGCCTCCGCCTAACCTGTGCTTGTGGGAGAGCCCCAAGGCACAGCTATACCCTCTTCTTATCCCACATCCTGCCACCAAGACAGTTCCATCCATCTCACCTACGCTCCAACAACTTTCAAATTCTGTCTTCTGCCCAGACTTCTCTCTGAACTGTCCACTCAACATCTCCAAATATATACCCCTCCAACTCCTCAACTCAAACACCTCTAAAACTCTAATGATCGTGCTTCCCCCCAAATCCTCCTGGGGTAGAGGCTGCCCCCACCCACCTGGATGCTCAGATATACCCTGGAGTCACCCTTGACTCTTCCTCTTATTTTTTTTTTTGAATAGTTGAATAATTTCAATATAATATGTTAAATGTGAGGATGGAAGCATATAAATTACAAAATGGAACACAGATAAGCAGCATGTCATCCAACCGAGGCAGTCTACAAATGTCACTGCCATTGGGTGGCTTGGAGGGTGGCCGTGGACACAAAATTCATGTAAAGAGGCGGTCGGTAACCCCATGTTGATTTTAGCTTGTCCCTGGCCTGGTGTCTTCATCTTTCGGATCCTGATGCCCTTGGAGAACCCAAAGCAGTGGAGCAGCTCTCGCCTCCTAGCTCCTGTAGAGCACTTACCAGCCCACCGGCTAATCTAGGGTCCCTCCCTTCCCGTCTGCAGAGACCACAGGCCAAATGAGCACTTAGTTTCTTTACAAGCAGATGCACACCTGGAGGACTGGCTGCCTTCTCCTTCATCCAGGGGAATTAGGGGAGAGGGTTGGTTTTACTCTTACACGTGTGCATTCAAAATCCCACCATTTTTATAGATTCCTATTTTTTAAAATCACAAACATTAATAAAGGCATACAGTTATAAAAATAAGCACACCTTAAAAAAATAATGTTTTTTTATGGAAAGACCAGTTTAGGCTTAAACAGCATCTCTTAAAATAACTGTGCTGGGAATCTGCCATAAGCCACCTGGGTCCTATATAATACTCCAGGGAACAGAAGCATCTGGGGATTCTAAAGACATTCAATCTGTGCTGCAGGGTACAGCAGAATCCTGGGGGTTCAGACAGAAGCCCTTCTCTCACAGAGTTTAGGCTGGGACCACAGACCCCTAGCCATGCATGGTGTGACATGTCCACCGATAGAAGTAGGTAAACATGACAGAGATAGCCCCAAGGTGGGGTGCATCCTCCAATGAGGGGAGACCCTACCTGGGCTGCTGAGGATGAATAGAAGTTTGCCACAGGAACAGGATGGGGACAGGCATTCCAGGAGAAGGGAACGGAGTGTGCAAAGGTGCATCTTTTGATCCTAGAATGTTTCTGATCGATAGTGGTGAGGCGGTGGTCGGAGATGAAGGGGTAAGGTGGACAGGAGTCCTATGTGCTGTATTAACTAAGAAGCAAGGACTTGGCCCTGTAACTGGGGACAGCCTCTGAAGTTTCTGAGTACGGGAAATGATGCACAAGGGGACAGATTGATGCCTCCGGTTCCTTTTCCTGGACCCATTTGCCCCATCTGTAGAAAATTATGGGTTTATTGACCCACATACAATTCTAGTATAAACTGTTAGGTAACGCAATAGATTGTCTAATTTTAGATGCAAAAAAACAATATCATGTTATTAAAATTGCACTCAGAAAATCCCTTCTTATATGTTTATCTGGCTTTACTATATTAAGCAAGGTTTTTTACTCCCCAAATAGCTGCTAAATATATTGTCTGTGTGCTCAGGATCCCAGCCTTGGGTCGCACCTGTCCCCCTTCCAGCATAGCCAGAGTCGGGCAGTGTTTTTGCAACCAGAACAGCGTTGGCATAAGTCTGTGAGATAGTTGCCTGTGGGCAGTGTGGTCTTTGGGCTGCTTGGATTTTCCCTTGTTGCCAGAGGAAGGAAAGCAATGAAGGCTTTGTTGCATCTCCTAAGTGGTGGTTAACTCCAAGATAGCCAGAATCCTGTGATGTTTTCACGGCTTCCGCAGGCCCTCAGATCAGTAGTGGGTTTTGACGAGATGCTGCTGTCTGGGAAAAAGCACTCTGAGTCCAGATAAATCTGTATAACATTTTCCTTACTCAGAACGGGCTTCCCGACAAGAATCTACATTCGCTGTACTAATCTGTAAGCATTTGGTTGCCAAGGATACCCATGGATAAACAAGGATAAATAGAGGGAGCTGTCTTCACAGACTGTGTGTGGTAGTTACAAAGCTTACTTTCCACATGTGTTTCTGCTGCTGTGGGTTCACCAACACGGCTGCCTGCCCTGGTTTTCTGCTGAATAAATCTGTACCCGGAGGAACGCATCAGCTCCGGCCTGAGAGAGAATCCGCAAGGTGTTAGAAACCATTCCTGGTCTCCAGGGGAGGTGGTGGATGTGACATGAACTTACTCTGCAGCGATAATGTGTCTCAGAGCAGAGGAGTTGGGGTTGAACAGCCTTAGGAAAGATGTAGCAGGTGAAATAAACCTGGGCCTGAAGTGAGCCCTCTGAACCCCCAGTTTTTATTCCAGAAACAGCTTTTGGACAAGACAGTCATGGGTCCTCCTTGCTTGTAGGAAGCCCTGGTTGTCCTTCTGACGGCCCAGGGCTCACAGCCTGGGCTGGCTCACTGAACCCAATGACCTTGCTGAATGCTCTGGTCCCTGGTGCCCTGCCCAGCCCAGCACTCTGATTGGCAACTTTTTCCTGTTCTTTGCTACCCACCCCCTTATTGAGCCAATTGGAATGGGCATAAATTGACATTTATTTGTTTGCTGTTATTTCTCTTTCCTTTATAATTAATAGAATTAAGCATATTAGTATATGGTTACTGGCTTTTTTTTAAAAAAGATTTTATTCATTATTTTCAGAGAGAGGGAAAGGGAGGGAGGAAGGAAGGGAGAGAAGCATCTATGTGTGATTGCCTTTCACCTGCCTCCAGCTAAGGACCTGGCTGGAGACCTGGCTTGCAACCTGGTTATGTGCCCTGACTGGGAATCGAACCAGTGACCTTTGGGGTTACAGGCCAACACCTTATCCACTATGTGGTTACTGGCTTTTATTTATTTATTTAAATTTTTATTTATTATTTTTAGAGAAGAGGGAAGGGAGAGAAGTAAAGAGGGAGAGAGACGTCAATGTATGGTTGCCTTTCACCTGACTCCAGCAACAGACCTGGCTGGAGACCTGGCTTGCAACCTGGTTATGCGCCCTGACTGGGGAATCGAACCAGTGACCTTTGGGTTCGCAGGTTGGCACCTTATCCATTGTGCCACCAGCCAGGGCTGGTTATTGGCTTTTAAAGATTCATTCTTTTTTTTTTTAAGATTTTATTTTCATTATTTTCAGAAAGAGGGGAAGGGAGAGAGGCAGAGAGGGAGAGAGACATCAATGTATGGTTGCTTTTCACCTGCCTCCAGCCACAGACCTGACTGGAGACCTGGTTTGCAACCGTGTTATGTGCCCTGGCTGGGGAATAAAGATTCATTCTTACATCTGCTATTAGAAGCCACATAGTGTCAAGGTTAGAAATACAGACTAGTCTACCTTGATGAAGATCTTGGGGTCCCCACTTACTAGCAATATGTCCTCAGCTTTCTCATTTGCAAAGTGGGGCTATTGTGAGGTGGTGAGGATTAAGTGAGTTAAATATATAAAACCCTTGAATGGTGCCTAGCTTGTAGCTTCTGATATATATTTGCTGTTATTATTCTTATTGGGGACTTTGATCAATTTTCATTTCATCTTTCTTTTGAGTAGTTCACCCATTTTCCATTTAAAGAATGCCCCCTCTGCTATTGGTCATGCAACTATACATGTTTGAGCCTGTTTCTGAACTCTCTATTCTGTTCCATTGATCTGCTGATCTATTTCTAAGCCAATATTCTACTGTTCTTTGTAATTTTAAAAATATTTTATTTATTATTTCCAGAGAGAGGGGTAGGGAGAGAGGCAGAGAGGGAGAGAGACATTAATGTGTGGTTGCCTTTCACCTGCCTCCAGCCATGGATCTGGCTGGGGACCTGGCTTGCGACCTGGTTATGTGCCCTGATTGGGAATTGAACCAGCGACCTTTGGATCCGTAGGCCAGCACTTTATCCACTGTGCCACCAGCCAGGGCCTTATTCTACTGTTTTAATTAATATAGTTTATGATGAGGGAGCACTTGTTAGGACAAGACCTTACTCTTACTCAAAATTGCCTTGGTTCTTCATCTTGATCCTTTATACTTCCGTAAGTATGGGATCATCTTATCAGTTGCCTGAAAATATGATTTATCATATCTGGTAGCATATTCCAGTTGTGAGTATGTGAAACACAGTTTATTCTTGTATTTTTATCAGTTATTGCAGAATTTTCCACATGAACAACTATAAACCTACTTTTGCTTCTCCCTGTATATGTCTACAAACAAAAGCACAGCAATAGCTAGTATTTATTGAGGGTCTTTGAAAGAAGGAACTTGTACCCTTTGCAACAACATGGATGGAACTGGAGAGTATTATGCTTAGTGAAATAAGCCAGTCAGTGAAGGACAAATATCATATGATCTCACCCATTATGGGGCAATAATGAGCAAAACTAACAACAAGCAAAACAGAACCAAGTGTATGAATACAAGGAATAGGCCGCCAGTGGTCAGGGGAAAAGGGGTTAGGGGGAGGGGGATGGCAGAGGCAAGAAAGGGGAGCAGCTTAGACAAGAACCTAGTATAAAGGAACCATGGACATGGACAACAGGTGGGATTGACTGTGGGGGGAATGGGTGGGTGGGGAGGGGGACAGAGGGGAGCAAAAAGGGGATGGATATAATACAACAACAATAAAATTTAAAAAAAAAAGAAAAAAAATATTGAGGGTCTTTATATGTGCTAAGAATCAAAACAAAGTTCCTGCTCTCAAGAAGCTTACAGTTTCATGAGGGGAAATAAAAATAAACAATAGTAATACACAATAGAGTTATTATTTATAAGATAGATATTATCAAAGATGCATCTATACATCATTTCTATTTTTCTGTACATTTCTTCAACTGTTTTTCGTTCAAAAATATGTTTTTGGAGAAGATTCCGATCCATACATAGACATCTAGTTAATTCTTTTAAACCGAAGTACAGAACCCCATTGCATGAATTTACCACTATTAATCCATTTCTCTAATAAAACATCTGACTTACGTTTTGTGACTTTTGTTTATGTTTCAAATGAAGCTGTAGTCAGCATTGCTGTATGTACCTCTCTGGACAGATGTGCTATGATGTTGCTAAGATGAGTGGTGTTAACAGGTCTTTACACACGTACTTGTGGTTTGAGTACATACTGTGGATTGGCCCTTCCAAATGGTTCTTCTGGGTTGCAACCCCACCCACTGCACATGCGTGCTTCTGTTTGCCTACACCCTCAATTCATGTCATGTTAGGCTATTCAACTTTTACCAGTGTGGTAAGCTTGTGGAATAATGTCTAATTGTCTTAATTGGTATCTTTCTGATAAGTGATAAGTTTGAATGCATTTTGATATGCTTATGGGTCATCTTCCTTTTCTATAAATTTCCCCTTCACATCATTTGCCTTATTTTCTATTAGGTTGTCTTTTTCTTATTGATTTGTAGTTCCTTCAAGATTCTGAACGATAATTCTTTGTATGTTCTATGTGCTGTATTTGCCTAGTGTTGCTAATTTCTTTTTTTTTTTTTACCAGGCTTATGGTTCTTTTGATGTACAGTAGTTATTAATTAATTAATTAATTAATTTAGAGAGAGGGGAAGGCAGGGAGACAGAGAGGGAGAGACACATCCATGTATGGTTGCCTTTCCCCTGCCTCCAGCAGGGACTTGGCTGGAGACTTGGCTTGCAACCTGGTTATGTGCCCTGGCTGGGAATTGAACCAGCGACCTTTGGGTTCGCAGGCCAGTGCTTTATCCACTGTGCCACCAGCCAAGGCTCTGAGTTCTATTTTATTCCCCACTGGTCTATTTGTCCTTTTCTGAGCCAATGCTAACTAATGTAATTACTATGTTTTAGTACCACATTTTGATCTCTGGTATAAAACATCCTGTTATCCTTTCAGCATTATTTTGGTGATTCTTGGTTCTTTGCCCTTTTTTCAGATCAGTGTCATGTTCTAAAAAAGGTCTTTGGCAATTCAAGTAATAAATGCATAGAATAGAATTTATAAATTAATTTTGGCAAATATTGCATCTTTATGATATAGATCTTTCCCATCTATAAAACACTTTTATTTATTCACATGCTTCCCTCATACTTTCACTGAAGTGTTCCCCCACTAGGATTTACACATTTGAACTTCTGTTTTATTTCTAAGTATCTCAAAATTTTTTTTGCTATTGAAAATAAAATATGTTTTCAGTTCTTATCCATACTCCCTCTCTGCCTGGGTGATTTTCTGTGTTTCCTTAGCTGTAAATCTCATCTCTATGTCAAATACACTTAAATTTATTTCTCATCCTCTCTTTCTTCCTATCTCCTGATCCTGGTGGCCCATCACTTCTTTTCCCAGCTTCTTGGAGACGTCTTAAGTTTCTCAAACTAGATGTGCCTGAGAGGGAACTCTTGATTTTCCCTCCCTCCACCCTTAAACCTGTTTCATCCCAGTAAAATGAACCATCATCTAACCTAATTCACCGTGGAGAAATGCTGTTTATTCTTCTCGCCTGCCACCATGAATCCATCTGCATGTCCTGTTTATTGCTGGTTTTCCTGCCTTGTTTCTTGCCCATTTGATATTCTCGTTTTTTGGCAATTTGGAAGCTGGACCAATGCTTCACTACAGACCAGTCTGTTGTGTGATATCATCAGCCCTAGAGCCTCAAAAGCATCTCAGATTTAACATATTTGGTACAGAGTGAGTGCTCAATATTTCTTGAGCAAGTGAATGTCCAGCCATGCCCTTATGCCTGCTGTCTTCCCTGCCTTCCTTGGTAAACTGCTCCGCTGGGCCCTCGCTCCGGCTGTAAGCCTGTCAGTCCCCTTGCCCTGTCCTTTCCCATGGACCCCTCATCCAATCCATCCTCAAGACCTATTAACTTTGCCTCCAAGATCTATCTTCTCTTTCACTGCCCTATGT
Source organism: Noctilio leporinus (assembly GCA_004026585.1). Taxonomy (NCBI): domain Eukaryota; kingdom Metazoa; phylum Chordata; class Mammalia; order Chiroptera; family Noctilionidae; genus Noctilio; species Noctilio leporinus. The sequence continues at coordinate 201,013 of PVIW01002360.1, read as the reverse complement.
GGAGCTTCTGTCCTCTCTCACTGGTTTCCTCGCTTCCACTTCTGAATTGTATAGCCAGAAGCCTGAGCGATGCTCATGGAACATGAAAAGGAAGCTGTACCTCCTCTAGTCAAGATCTTTCCATGCCTTCCATTTCTTCCTAGCCTGTAGCTCGCCTTCAAGGCCCTGGGCTTGTAAACTCAGAAGTTCTTTCTGACTTCTTTTCTCTGTCTTTTCCAGCCAATGTTTAACAAGGGATGGGCTTGTAATGTTGCATCAATTATACAATTATAGAGAATGACAAAGTTCTGATTTTTTTTAAGTTTAATTTTATTGTATTACAGCCATGATTTTTTTTTTGTACACTTGACTTGACTGAATACACTTGAAATGTCTTGCTTTGTTAACTTAATTTTTCCCCCTAAGTACATATTAAACACCCCATTCCTTAATCCATATCATGCATTAAGAAGTCTTGGGCCTGATCACATGGCTTCCTTTCGAGTTTTGATATCTGAAGCCAGAATATTGTTTTCACATAAGGTTCAGGTCCCAGATCGTCCGAGTCAGGGATTGTTTCCTGCCCCTCCCACGATGACGCTGGTGGTTATGTAGAGAGGCTAGTGCCATTTCTAGACCGCATTCCATAAATGTGTGTGTTGATTAAAGCTGCCCAGCGAATCTGCATGAATTAGGAACATGTGTAGGCTTCACAAAACTTTTTACATTTTGTATAAATGTCAAGGTCAATTGGAAAGGCCCCCTTTCTGTGTTGCCTTTTTCATTGAACAGACACTGTTGCTTGAGCCAGAGCAGAGGTCCCTGAGGGGACAGGGGACTGCTAGAGAGCATCTGGGGACAGGCGGGGACAGGCTGAGGGGTCCTACAGCTGTTGTGAGACACCCATTGTTCATTCTCTCATTTTAACCAAGCATCTACTGAGCATCTGTTGTGAATATGGCATTGTACAAGGCTGGGAGGACAGAGAGTTCAAGGAGACAAAGAAACAGTAAGGTTAACTCCAAAGCTCCCAGATACTCTCCTGCAATTATGCACAGCAAACAGGGTCAGAGCGCAAAAGGGAGGCAAGGGGAGTAGTTGTTTCTCCCCAGCAGGAGGGAAGGCCCTGAAAATCTCTGGAGGAAGTGGCTTAGCTTTGGACTGGGCCCAAGGCAGTGGAGACATTGGCTATGTATTTGCTGGGTAGGAAGGGAGGAGGGAGAAGGAGCCTTACAGGCAAGGACCAAAGACTGGAAATAATCCTACCTCTTGGGGGCTGGGAACAGCTGGGCTGGGTGCACTCACCAGGGGAGGGTCTCTTCTTGAATAAAAGCCTTATTGTTAAAGAAGCTTATCTTCCCAGTGGACTTTGGCTTACGTTTCATTGGCCAGAACATGGTCACATGAGGAGCTGTCTATATTTAATGGGGCATACCACTTTGCCAAACAAAAGTTTGTTATTGAAGAAGGGAAAGTAAGCATTGGGTATTCAGCCTATCATATTGAGTCTGGTATTTATTATTATTAGTTATTATATCACCTTGGAGAGTTCACTTAACATCTTCAGGCCTCTTCCTATCTCTAAAATGAGGACAGTAGAGATGACTTGAAGGAGTTATCTTTCCTGAAAACATCATGATTTATTTTTAGTTGCTAAAGTAAATAAACTTGTAAATAATGCTTGAATTAAAGGTTATCAGAGATCTAGATGATACATAAAGAATATACCTGAAGAACTCAATGGAATGAGGTCATCTGAATGAACTCTTAATGAAAGGAAAATAGAATTTAAAGGCCCTCTGAGTTAAGTACTATTATTTGTTAGTCCCCTCTGTTACGGACCGAATATTTGTGTCCCCCTCAATGTTTATATGATGAAATCTAGTCCCCAGCCTGATGGTATTTGACAGCGGGCCTTCGGGCAGTGACCAGGCTGTCAGGGCAGGGATCTCATGAATGGGCCTAGAGCCCTAACACAGAGGCCACAGGGAGCCCTCTTGCTCATGCTGCTGGTCTGTGAACCAGGAACTGGGCTCCCCAAACCAGACACTGGATCTTTTGGGGCCTTGGTCTTTGGACCTCCCAGCCTCCAGGACTCTGAGAATTAAATTTCTGCTGTTTACTTAGACAAGAACCTAGTATAAAGGAACCATGGACATGGACAACAGGTGGGATTGACTTTGGGGGGAATGGGTGGGTGGGTGGGGGGACAGAGGGGAGCAAAAAGGGGATGGATGTAATACAACAACAATAAAATTAAAAAAAAAAAAATTTCTGCTGTTTATAAGCCACCCAATTGTAGCAATTTGTGATAGCGGCCCAAACTGATTAAGAAACCCTCTTTTAGATGAGGCAACAGTATATTAGTTTGGAATTGTGTCTGATCACTCGCAACTGAAGCAACAGCAGGTTAAACAATGTGGGTTTGATCATCTCCCCTGTAAAGGTGTTCAGTGTTCAGAGCAGCTCCACGGTCACCCAGGCTTCGTGCTCCGTGAAGAGGCGGCACCTGCTAGGCTGAGCCACAGCCCTGAGGGCTGCTGTGCCTACGAACAGGTCTCTAGACTGCAGTGTGTGCCCATTTTTATCTTCACGAGAGAACTCCACATTGTTTCTGAAACTGCACAGTTTAGCAAGTGCCTGTGGAACATGTGACAATATTGACTAGGTACTAAAGCAGATCTCAACAAATATTAATGAATCATGATGCATTACAATTAGAAGTCAATATAACAAAAAATAACTCCATACACTTGGACATTTTATGACAGATTTTTAAGAAGAATTGATGAATCAAGAGAATTCATCCTCATTTAAAGTGAAAATGATGTATGTAAATACTTGTGGTATGCAGCTAAACTTGTACTTAATGGAAAAGTTATAGCCATAAATGCATACATGAGAAGCATCTGACTTAAGGATAGAGAGCAAGAATAAGAACACAAACTTAAAGAAAACTAAAGCTAAGAAATAATAAATGCATACGGAAATTAATGAGCTAGAAAAAAATGAGCAAAGACAAGCAAGAAAACCAAGCACTTGTTTTTGAAAAGAATATAAAGTAGATGACTTTTGGCACGAACCAAGAAAAATGAAAGAATATGTAAATATATAAACTACAAAAGAGCCCTGTAACTATACATTTATTGCAGATTTTAGAGCTGTAAGAGAATAGTAAGAATATCATTGTCTATATCTATAAAACTTTAAAGAAATTTTTAAAATAAAAATTGGAACAGCTCATAAAGTATGGTCCTACTTTTTATTCTTTTTTTAAAAAGATTTTATTCATTATTTTTAGAGAGAAGGGTAGGTACGGAGGAAGAAAGGGAGAGAAGCATCAATGTATGGATGCCTTTCACCTGCCTCCAGCTAAGGACCTCTGTGCTGGAGACCTGGCTTGCAACTTGGTTATGTGTCCTGACTGGGAATTGAAACAGTGACCTTTGGGTTCGCAGGCCAGTGCCAAACCACTGAGCCACCATCCAGGGCTTGGTCCTACTTTTTTATTAAGTATATATTTACATGTAAATATTTCCAAAAAAATGTGCAAATACTTTATAAGTGGTTAACTATGGGATAAGAACAGGAATTTTAAAATTTCCATTCATCCAAATTTTTTTTTAAAAAGATTTTATTTTATTATTTTTAGAAAGAGGGGAAGGGAGAGAGGCAGAGAGGGAGAGAGACATCAATGTATGGTTGCGTTTCACCTGCCTCCAGCCACAGATCTGACTGGAGACCTGGTTTGCAACCTGGTTATGTGCCCTGGCTGGGGAATCGAACCTGCGACCTTTGGGTTCGCAGGCCGGCACCTTATCCACTGTGCTACCAGCCAGGGCAAATTTTAAAATATTCAACAGTGAATGTAGAGTCTAAATCCTATGAAGGCCAGGTGGGGTGGGAACAGCGGGACGCACCTACGCGTCTGTCCTATTCCTTCGGGATCCTTCCGAGTTTATGTTCTAGTGCCTCACTGTGAGCTAGCTTGCTTGTCGGGAAGTCCTTGCTGCCCTACTGTGTGAGGCCTCCCAACTCCATTCTCTACCTTTCCTTCTTCAGCCAGCTCTTTCCCCAACTTTCATTCTTTTCATGCTTGGACAACCCCATACATCTATGCAGACTTACCCCTTTGCTGGGCCCATCTTCAATGTACCCTGGAGTCACCTGGGCCCAGCACCTGGCCCCTGCTCCTCGGAAAGGACCGTGGAGCACAGAGGTCACAGATAGTGCTGGGCCCACTCAAAGGGCACAGGAGTTTGGAGCTGCACAAACATGGATTCAAATCCTCTGTCTGCCACTTACGGCCTTTAGGAACTGGGTCATGTTTCTTAGCTTCTCTAATCTATAGTTTGCTGATAATGCCATAAACATTCGGTGAAGTATATAAAGCAACCACCAGATAATAATGTTTGGCTTTGTAGTATTTTTTCTATCTTAAATGGATCACTGAACACAAGTGGGCGGGGCGGGGGCCCATTGTCCAGAACACGTGAACAATTACACAAAAAATCCATCAACCCGTCCTGTAGTTGTTTTCCATAGAGTTGGGCAGGAAATCGCTATCCCAGGGGTTTTAATGTGAGACAGCCCAGGTAACGGGGTGCTCTCCCTGGGTCCACCGCGCCCTCCTCTGACTTGCTGTGCCTGTCCCCCCACCTCCCGGCGGATGATTGCCAGCGAGATGAGTCAGAAAACGAGTAAGGAGGGTCCCAGACTCTCCAAGAACCAGAAGTTCTCCGAGCACTTCAGCATCCATTGCTGCCCGCCCTTCACCTTCCTCAACTCCAAGCGGGAGATCGTGGACCGGAAGTACAGCATCTGCAAGAGCGGCTGCTTCTACCAGAAGAAGGAGGAGGACTGGATCTGCTGCGCGTGCCAGAAGACCAGGTAGGGGCGGCGCGGCGTGGGCCTGGGCAGCCCGCCGGCTCCCGGGTAGGTGCTGCGGCGGGAAGGCGCTGGCGACCCTGCAGGCGGGAGGGAGCAGGGCTGCCGGGGTCCAGCTCCTGCCAGCACCCCTTCAGCCGCCAGCGGAGCCCTGGCCGCCGGCTCCAGCTTCTTTTGGCCCCTCCCAGAACCAGGCGCCGCCCAACGTCCCCTCAGAGGCCCCAGCAGCCGCCGGCGGCGCCCCCCGCGGTGGTCCGAGCAGCAGCGCAGCCGCGGTCCCCTCCGAGGCCGGAGCGCCAGCCGCGACCCCGCCCAGAGGTCCGCTCTCCGGCAGCCAAGCCGCGCCCCCCGGCGAAGGCCAAGCAGCAGCCGCGCGGCAGCCCCCGCAGAGGGCCCGGCACCGGCCGCGGGGGGTCCCCCAGCAAAGCTCCCCGGTTCTGGTAACACCACCTCTGCCCTCTTGGTCCCCTCAGGTTAGTAGCTGCTCCCTGTGTTCGCTAACACCCGGGTCACTCGGCCTCGCCAGCCCCGTCAGTTCCTGCGCTAAGTCCCGTGTTTGACCTGCCCGGCGGCTCGGGTTTCCTGCCGCTGCCATCGCACCCGCCGCGGTGGCGCTCGCAAGGTTGCCAGCGGGGCAGGACCAGTGGGGCAGGACCGCGAGGGATTCTTGTCCCAGTTCAGGGCGCTGGCCGCGGTGACAGGTGGGGTAAGCGAGGATCTGGATGCTGCGCGGGGAGCAGGGAGAGGTGGTCTGTGCGTGCGCAAAAGCGGAGGTCCGCCCTTTGTCGGGTCACCCTCGCGACACCCCGCCCCTGGCCGCATCCCTCCTCGGCATCCCTCCTCGGCATCCCTCCTCGGCATCCCTCCTCGGCTCAGTCAGCCCCCGACCGACTGGATTCCATACCCAGCAGCGCAGGGAGGAGGGGGCCGTGAATGAGCCAGGCGCTTTCGCGAGACGCGGGGACCAAACCAGAGAATCACGCCTCACAGCGCAGGGAGGGGATGTCCTAGCCCAGTCCAGCGAGCCGGCACCTCGGGCTGCCGGGGCGCAGTTTCGCTGGGCTCGGGGGCGGGTAAGCGCGCAGCAGCGGAGGCTAAGAGGCAGGGGCTCCGTGCGGAGAGGAAAGGTAAGCAGGAGAGGCCCCTGTTCATCCCCGCCGTCTCGGGCAACTCAACATATATATATATATATTTTTTTTTTTTGGGGGGGGGATAGTATTTATTTATTTATTATTTAAAAATCAATTTATTGTTGCATTACAGTTGTCCCATTTCCCCCCATGCTCTCCCTGGCCCCACCTACCCCATTCCCACAGTCAATCCCCACGTGGTCCATAGTCTTTATTTTTTTAAAGCAATTCTACGTTCACAGCAACGTTGCGCAGAAGCAACAGGATTTCCCATATACTTCCTGCGCCCACACATGGCGGGCCCACTTCTCTGTCTTCCTAATATTTGGAAATGAGCCTGTTTTGTAAGCTAATAGTGGGTGTGAATTGTATTTGAGGTTCTCCTGTCTACTCTGATATCCGACCGCTGCACAGCACAGTGCCCTGTGTGTCTGTCACGCGTTTACAGTTAGTGTGCCGGAGAGCCAGCTGGGGAGCATGCCACAGGTGCCCCCAATTTCTTGGATCACCTGTGGGTCGGGGCTCTGCATTTTCAACAGTCAATCTACCCTCCCTCAGTGTAGTGACACAGGTGGTACACAGGCCACACGTGGGGGAAACTGACCTACTCATCCATAAATCAGTGACTCACACTGTCTGTGATGTGTAGTAAAGAAGTACGAAGGTGACCCATTATGATTCTAAAAGGTGAGGGCATGAAAGGGTTTCTTGGGCTGAGCTGCTCCACTTTTGAGAGCTAGTGACCTGTGGTGTTCCGCACGCCACAGTGGAAGCCAGTGGCGGACTGGGGCCAGTCACACGCATTTGGGCAGGGCTGTGTGTGCCTTTGACTCTATTGTTCACAGCCTGTCTTGTACCAAATTGAGCCTTGCTACCAGGAGCCGGAGGACCAACTTACTTCTGCATGTGTTTTCAAGCCTGTTCATCAAGACCATGTGTACAACACTGAACCAGGCTCTGGGAAATCAAGGGAAATGATGCTGCTGTTCTCTCCAGGAACAACCCGGAGCTGGACTGCCTCCAGCTTCAGCCCATGTGGCCCCATGTGCCTGGTCCCCCTTCTCCACTCCCTTTGTCTCACTTCAGCAGATGACAAAATCCAGGTCCAGGGACTGATTGACTGTTAGAAGGTAAAGACCCTAAGGTGACTTCAGGGTCTCCATAGCTCTTAGTTCTTGGGAGACGGAGATGGCTTAATTTTGAGTCTGAAATGGAAGCAAGCCAGGTCTGGTGTTTTCCTGACCACTCCCTGGGCTAGGCGGGGCAGTGCATGAGTTCTAGTACAAGCACACCAACTGAATGGCTACATGCTGGTTGCATTGGGAATAGAATACTAACATTTCACGTTCCTTTGTAACTGTAGAAGGAGATTCATATTTGTATATTGTTTTCAGCTTGTTTGGAATTGTCCGTGCTGCCAAAGAATAATGCAGTATAACCACGTATACGCGACAAGCCAGAATTTACTTCCGAAGCACACTGACCTGTGAACAGTTGCTGTAAGGGGTTGGTTGGTGCGCACCCATAAAAATAGGTATTGGGACCGGCTGCTCAAGTTCAGGATGTTACATAGCCGGCCTGCTTTTCCGGCACATGCACCCCAACCAATCCCAGACATTTTCTACAACATGACCTGTCAGCCTTTTAGTCCTCCTGATGCCACTCTGAATTTCCTCCTTCTAGAAAACCACGGAGCTTTCTTTTTTTCCGAGCAGGATGCGTGGGGTAAGCCAGCCCTTCACGTCTCTTCCCTGAGCCTCCTGCCCATTTCCCCAGGCAACAAACTCTGACTTTGTAGTCATGCCTTCGAAAGAACTTCTGTCTAACATGTTTGTGGAAAAATGGCATCTAAGCATCTATTAAGCTTAATTTCACCTCAGTGGTTATGCCCTGGTAATCTATGTTTGGTTTCACCAGCCACACAGAATCGGAAATTCACCAATCCTTTTGCAGGTAGCCGCAGAGCTGGGAAGGGGCCTGGGCACAGCTCTCAGGTCAGGCTCTTGCCTGGCCTGCCTCCCAGGTGGTGTTACTGCTTTTGTGAGTTTGGGTGCCTGAACTCTTTTTTTTCCCGTTAGATTTAACTTAATTTAAATTTAAATATTTTATTGTTTATGCTATTACAGTTGTCCCAGTTTTTCTCCCTTTGCCCCCACTCCACCAGCCTGCCCACCCTGTAGTCAATTCCCACATTCTTGTCCATGTCCATGGGTCATTCATATATGTCCTTTGACTAGTCCCTTGCCTTTCTTTACTTACTTATTTTAGAAAGAGGGGAAGTTAAGGAGAAAGAGAGGGAGAGACCCATTGATGTGTGAAAGAAGCATTGATTGGTGGCTTCTTGCATGAGCCCTGACAAGGAATCAAACTGACAGCCTTTCGCTTTGCGGGATGACACCCAACCAACTGAGCCATGCCAGTCAGGATGGTGGCTGAACTCTTGAATCTTGCTCTCCATAAGTTGTAAGTTCCTTCCCATTCAGGAGCAGGCCTTCACACATCACAGTGGTCCCAAGAGCACAAGGCCTAGGCAGAGGCCTGGGTTAGCCAGAGAGGCCTCCAGTCCTATGAGCTGTGTGTGAGAGCCTGATAGACTTATGAGTTGGCGCCACCACAGAGGGATGGGTCTCAACCCCTCTCCAGATTAGCCTGCCCACCAGCCCTCACACATTTACCAGGATACACAGCTGTCTTTAAATCCTTCCCCTCTGCCTCAGAGGACAAGCATATTCAGGCCAGCCACGCCTGTGACCTTCCTTCCTCCACTCCTGTCTCCTCCAGGGTCTAGCATGTACATGTGTAATACTATCCCTTTAAACAAACAAATACACAAATCCCACCTATATCAGATTTATTAAGGTATAATTTGCATGCAGTAAAATTCAGCCTTCTCAGCAAATAGCTCTATGCGTATAACCACCACCACAATCAAGACATAGAATATTTTCACCACCCCCAAAATTTCTCATATTTTTCCTTTACAGTTAATCCCCAGGCTTCTGAAAACTACTAATCTGTTTTCTATCCCTCTAGTTTTATCTTATCTAGAATGTTATTTAAATAGAACCATGCAGCATGGAGCCTTCTGAGGCCGGCTTCTTTCACTTAGCATAATGCATTTGAGAGTAAACCATGTTGTTGCATAAGTAGTTCTTTCATTTTTATTGTTGAGTAGTATTCCCATGTATGGATGTACCTATCACAATTTTCCATTCACCAGTTGGAGGAGATTTAGGGTTTTTCCAGTTTTTGGTGATTGTGAATAAAGCTGCTATATGCATTCACGTGGGCATAAGTTTTCTTTTCTCTTGAGTAAATAACTAGGACTGGTATGACTGGGATATATGGCAGTTGTATATCCAAATGCATAAGAAGATGCTAACTTGTTTTCCAAAGTGGTTGTATCATTTTGTACTCTGACCAGCAATGTGTGATGTTCTGCGTTCTTGTCACACTTGGTATTTGTCAGCTTTTATAATTTTATCCATTCAAATAGATGCATAATAACATCTTGTTGTTGTTTTAATTTGCATTTTTTCTGAATGACTAATGATGTTGACAGTGTTTTAGTGAGCTTGCATACCCTCCATCAAAGATACTTATTGGTGAAGTATGTGCTCAATCTTTTGCTCATTTTTAAAAAGTGGGTTGTTATTTTTTTATTATTGTAGTTTGAGAGTTCATAAAATTTATATGAATACAAATATCTGTCTTGAAAATATTGTCTCCCAGTCTGTGGCTTGCTTTCTCATTTTCCAAACATGTCTTATTTTGAATCAGTCTCAAATTTTGACAAAGTCCAATTTATCATTTTTTAAATGGGTTATGCATTTTGTATTGTATGTAAGAATTCTTTGCTTAACCCAATGTCATGAAGACTTTCTCCTTATGTGTTCTTCTGGAAATTTCAAAATGTAGGTTTTACATTTACATTATGATCCATTTTGGGTTACTTTTTCTAAATGTTGTGAGGCATGAGTTGAGGTTCAATATTCTTTTTGCATATTCATTTTCAATTGTTCTAGCACTACTTGATGAAAAAATTCCCCCATTGAATTCCTTTTGAAATTTTGTCGAAAATCTGTTGACCATAATGTGTGAGTTTATTTCTGGACTTTCTATTTTGTTCTGTTAATATATACATCTTGCCCTTCAATAACACTGTAGCCCTAAAGTTAGTGTGAATTCCCTGACACTGTTCTTCATTTTTGATATTGTTTTTGGCTATTCTAGGTCCTCTGTTTTTCCATGTAAATTTTAGTGTCAATTTCTATCATATATCCTGATAGGATTTGGAATGAGATTGTGTTGAGTTTACAAATCAATTTGGGGAGAACTGTAACACTGTTGAATCTATTAACATAACATATCTCTTTATTCATTTAGGGCTTTTATTCATTTTGTAGTTTTTAGTACATAAATCTTGCATATATTTTGCTTGCTTTATACCTTGGTAGTCTATAACAGTGTTATTGAAATAACACATTTTAAATTTAAATTTTAATTGTTCATTATAAGTATGTACAATTAATTTTTGTATAGTGATCATGTATCCTGTGATTTTGCTAAACCCACTGCTTCTACCATTTTTTGGGGGGCGGGGGTTGACTATAGGGTTTTCTACATTGACATCCATACAGTCTATGAATAGGGGCAATTTGATTTTTAAAATTTATTTATTTATAAAAGATTTTCTTTATTATTTTTCAGAGAGAGGGGAAGGGAGAGAGGCAGAGAGGGAGAGAGACAGTAATATACACTTATCTTTCACCTGCCTCCAGCTACACACCTGGCTGGAGACCTGGCTTGCACCCTGGTTATGTGCCCTGGATGGGAATCGAACCAGTGACCTTTGGGTTCACAAGCCGGTGCCTTATCCACTGTGCCACCAGCCAGGACTTATTTTTTTTTACTTTTAATCTGTACACTTAAGGTTGCATGTGGTTTCAAAAAGCTACTTAGAACATTTGTTTCTTAGAGAACTAGTTTAACCAATTAAGTCCTTGACAAATTGGCTTTCTGGGTCACTAAAAGGGACAAGACACTTAAGTCGGGCTGCAGGTTTACATCTGTACTTTATTCAATTTCTCATTTCAAGATATGATTCACCTTTCCTTATGGTTCACTGATTGACATGCTCTATCATTAAACTCAAAAATGGGCATGCATGTGTTTGGATCTTTAAAAATCGAAGAAATTCTAAGCACTACTAGAATTTTTATTGGGGTAATTGCCCGGGATCACCTGGTATTGGTGTCATCTTGATGCTGTATAAATATTATTCCTAAAACTCCAGGGATTGGATTTACAGTTAGGGCCACGTCTTCTTGAAGGAGACGGGCGCCCTGGAGAGCTGCCATGAGATGGTGGTCCGCGCGCGCGTGCTGAGGGCCGATGCTGCTCTTTCCCAGCCTGACGTGGTCCGAGCTGCTTGTTTCTACTGCACTGCGTAGGCGGCCTTTGTAACTTCCACCCTTCAGAGATGCGCCACAGGATGATTAGGGCATTTTACACAGGGCTTGATTTTTGCGTCATAGGGACTTGCTATTTTTTTTATTTTGAGTGGGTCAGCGGGCATGATGTACGGAATAGTTCACGTAAGCAGAGAACCTCTCTCCTGCGTCCGCAGAAGCATCGTCGTCAGCGGTCAGGCTGCGTGGCGTAGCTCTCTGACTCACGAGACACCGTGCTTCCTGCTAACCAGGTGCCCACCTCTTCCCTGGGCTCAACCGCACGCCCCCTGCTCCGTTTCAGACACCCGCCGGGTGCGCATGAGGAGCAGGAGCCCTGTGGTGGACTCGTGTCTGCCGGACTCTGGGCCTGGCCCATGTTGTTGACTGCGGGAGATCTGTAAATACACCTAGTCTGGCCCATGGGGAAGGGCAAGGACTTCGGCATCGGTTGGCGCCTGAGCTCTGCCAGGCCTAGTTACTTATTCTCCTTCCCACTTGTAAAATGAGGATGTTATGTACCTCATTGTCACTGTAAAATACTTAGTCTATCATCTTATAGTAGTGGGTAACTGGATGTCATTAGAGTAGTTACTTAATGGGCTCATTGTGCCATCTAACCCTACCTGCTGGCAGGTTCTCCGCAACTCAGTTGCTTTCACGTGTTGCAATGGGATGCAGGGGCAGTTTGGTCATCCCCAGTGCCATCAATGCAGCTGCCATTGCCAGCGAAGTGCCAGTTAATTAACTGGTGCTCATATTATCTAAGACACCACGGTGGCTGATGGCAGTGGTACCTGGGGTCCGTGGGCTTCTTCTCTGCTGCTGTCGTCACCCAGGGTTTTAGGTGCAGTAGGATCCTTGTGGGGCTGTAATATGAATAGTCTGTCTCATGTCACAGACACAGTCCAGGGAGTGTAAACATTCCCTCCCTCAATTTCAGGGGTTATGTTCCAACTTGCCAGGCTACCATTCACTTGGCGAATTTCAATCAATTGTTTCTTCATTTATCCCCAATCTTGTCTGAAGGGCACCTGCATTGTTAGCTTGGTATATAATTTGGGGTTTTGGAAAATGTTATTGTTAATACTCGAGTATCAATTTTATTTATAATTTTCACTCCCCCTGCCAATTATAGGAAAAGCTGTGATTCCCATCAGTGCAGTCCTAAGTGTGAAAGTATGGCACATTTCTAATAATATGCATCTTTGTTTTTCTTCTTTTTTATTTATATTTTTATTATTATTTATTTTAAAAATATATTTTATTTATTATTTCCAGAGAGGAAGGGAGAGAAACAGAGAGGGAGAGAAACATCAATGCATGGTTGTCTTTCACCTGCCTCCAGCTACTAACCTGGCTGGAGGCCTGGTTATGTGCCCTGGCTGGGAATCGAACCAGGGACCTTTGGGTTCGCATGCTGGCGTCTTATCCACTATGCTACCAGCCAGGGCCCTTCTTTTTTATTTTATTTAAATTAAGAACTTTGATGATGTCTGAAACTGTTTGACATAGCCTCATTTCAAAGGTTATCACACAAAGTTCTGTTGTCTAGATAAACTGCATTTAATAAAATTTGATGAATTAGCTTGCAGGCAAGCTTTCCTGGGTGGTATTTATTTTCTTTTTCTTTTAAAGATATTATTTATTTATCTTCAGAGAGAGAAAAAGTGAGGGAGAAAGAGAGAGAGAAAAACATCAATGTGCGGTTGCCTCTTGAACACCCCTAACTGGGGACCTGGCCTGTAACTCAGGCACGTGCCCTGACTGGGAATCGAACCTGTGACCCTTTGGTTTGCAGGCTGGTGCTCAATCTACTGAGTTACACCAGCCAGAGCTATTTTCTTTTTGAATACAGTCTGCTACCCGTCAAGGTGGGAACTTGTCCATATGGTCATAATTTTATAATGTGAGTGCATACCTATATGTATACATGTATGCGTTCATATTTTTATGTTCATGGGCAGTATGACCAGTTTTTTGTTTTTGATTTTTTAAAATAGGAGTCGGGGTGGTACTTTGATTTCCTTTGTGTTTCCCTGTTTTTAAAAATTACCAGCAATGATTAGGTAGAAAAGCAATAATTAATTATTGCCCATAAAAATATAACTTTTAAAGAATATGTTTTCTAAGATCGAGCCAGGCATATATATTATTTTGGCCAGGTACCACCAGAGTTGAGAAATTAAGAAGAGGGATTCTAAGGATTTTCCAGAAAGAAGAATCACCTCAGAAGTGGTTAACAAATTTAGTGACATGAACTGAGCAGGAGGAGAGAGTATAGTACTTCCCTGTGTCATGGATCTTCATGTTTCTCTTTGTCCTCCAGGTTGAGGAGGAGGAGCAAGCCAACCCCGCGGAAGAAGTAACAGTAACGGAAGAGGAGCTTCAAGTGGATGGGTGGCCCTGGCTCCTGGACTCACTGCTCCCTGACCCTCGGGCCCTGGGGCGAGCTCCCCAGTTTTGGTTTCCAGTGTGATGCAGAGGCACACGCCCCTGAGGCCCAAGCTGTCCCTGGCCCGGGGGCCGCCGGGCAGCCTGCCTGGAGGTGAGAGGGGCATTTCTGTGTTGCGCTCCAGGCGGAGGGTCCCAGCAGCGCCTCTCGGGCTCCAGAACTCAAAGCGTGGCTCTTTGGGACTCACCTGCAGCCCTTTCTTCCCCCCAGCTCTTTGGATCAGGATGGCTCAGGTGCCAGGCCACGTGTGGTCCTCCTTCCGGTCTGTCCCTGGCGTCCTGCTGCAGATCCTTGATCCTGTTTAGATCCTTGCACTTCTTCTTTGTAATGAGTTCCCTGTACCAGCCCACAGTCCGAGGCACACTTGGCTCTGGGGAAGACCTGTGTTCTTTTCTGAGTGAGATAATGATCGGCTGTCCCAGAATCCAGAAACGCAAAGCTACTTCCAGGGAGGGTCCGCGTGGTCTAAATCCACACGCCAGTTGTGGCCAGTGTACTGTGTCACAGGCTCAGAGAAAAGGGATGAGAAAGCAGCCCCCTCCCACTCTCCAACCTCACATGGGGGTCTGTGACTGTCTCCTCCTGGTCCCGGCCTGAATGAGAGCAGACACCCTAAGGCACTGCGTGTGAGGTTGTCCAACCCACCTGGTGGTCTCAACTCCAGAAGTTGTTGCTTCGGGCAGATTATTGGCCTCAGTCACAATGCCCTCCTCCCATTCCCTCTTCTGGGAACAGGGCTGCTAAGATGGGTGCTCCATGAAGCAGGAGGTGCTTTCCCACCTCCTCACCCCACTAAGTGGGGAGACAGCCCCTGGCCACGTTCACAGGACCAGAAGGCGGGCTCCATGAGTTGCGATTTCCAGGCCACAGTAGCCAGTTTCTGGCAGGGGTGAGTTGGAGGTTCGGCAACCCAGGACTTCTCTCCCTGTGTAGGGGGCCTTTCGGGGGCATGTGGGGGACTGACCCCTATCATAACAGCAGGATTGGGGGCTGACTTCCCATCTCTGCTCTCTGTTTTACTCCCACTACCAGTAGCCCTAGACTCTTGGGAGACTTTGGTCTCTGCACAGGCTCTATCACCCCCATAGAAACAGGCTTCCAAACTCAACCCTGGTTCCACCACACCCTCTACACACATACACATGCAGCAAGGAGGGAGTTTGTCCACAGGTTAAACAGGATTCTCAGATCATCGTGTAGGGGTGTGTGTGTGTGTGTGTGTGTGCGCGCGAGTGTGTGTGTATTAGGTTAGGAAACTTGGCTTTGGGAGAACATCTTTGTTTTTTCCTTTTTTTCCTTCCACACACAAATGTTGGAGAGTCAGTCCCTCCAGGTCTCATGTTGGTTCCATGTCCCGTGAGGGCCCTGACCACTTACGCTGATCACCAGAAAAAACGGGACTCTATTCACTCCCTCTGGGTCTGTTCTTGACTTAGGGCTCTGCTGCGCACCAAGCAGTAACCCGGTAGGAGTCCCTCTTGGGCCACTTCCCTTACTGGGCAGAGCTGGGAGCTGGAAGGAGGGGGATTGAATTCATTGCTCTTCAGGCTCCAGCAGGGGCCATTGCAGAGGCCACCCCAGTTTATATAAACAAGCTCACGCTTGGTTGATTTGTTTGTTGGGAGGTAAGGCTGAAAGATGCAAACAGTGGCTACTTGCCCTACTCCTTCCCACCTCCTCCAACACTTCCCTGCTTGGTCTGGCGGGAACCCGGAGCCAGGCCCAGACCATCAGGGCAGAAGCTCATAGTTCTTCCAGGTTTGGTTCGCCCTGCTGGTGACTCAGGTGCCCCCTCCCCGCCCGGAAAGACCACACTTTCTTGCCTTCTTTCCGTCCTCTCCTTCTGTGTTTGTAAACGAGATGTTGTACCTCCTCGGTGCTTGTGCCCACCTTGGGGCTCCGTTGCTGTTCATTCTGCCTGTCACGCTCTGGCTTAAGGTCTTTGCTCTGCAGCCTTCAGCTCAAGTAACATCCCAGAGCTGCTTGCCGTAGAAACTCAGAGTGGTTTCCATGGTTACTCTCTAGCCCATCACTCTCGTTGTGTTTGTCTTCACAGCACTTAGCACTCTCCGGAAGTATCTGGTTCGTTTTGGCACTTGTTTATTGCTTGGCTCCCCCCTCTCTAATGTAAACTCCAGGGCTGCCAACACCTATTGACTGCTACATCCTCAGCGCTAGTAAGAACTCAATAAATACGTGTTGACTGAAGAGATGCTTGTTTGTTGTTTGTTTTTTTAATAGAAATAATTTTTCAAGAATGGAAAGACGTTTGAAGGGTCAAAGGTGTCTATTTTATTTAGTAATAAGGAACTTGTAGTGACTCTGTAGACCATCCTCTGCATGGAGCAAATGGAAAGGGGGGAGCAGGGACATGAGAAGGTCGATGCAACCCCTTCAACTGAACCTGACTGTGAAGGGAAGCGGAGGGTAGGGCAAGAACTGGGGTTTTCCATGAGCTCAGGAGACCTTTGAGCATGGGAAGCGCTGCTGGGAAGATTCTAGGCAGCAGAGAGAGTGTATGAAGGATGAGGAGGTTGATTAATGGAGTTGAGCACTGAGGCCGTGGGAGGGGGAACCCAGGGCACGGAAGAGGGGATTAGGTATGGATTGGGGGAGTCCATTTTTATAGAGAAAAAGGGAAGCAGAAAAGAAGCGTAGACTGTGGTGGGGTTGCAGGGTCAGTGGCAGGAGCTTGAGTCAATTCCTCCCTGTGGCTTTGATTTTCTCTTGAAGTAGGAGGTAAAGTTGCCTGTCCACATGGGGTGCTGGTGTGGGGGTCAGAGATGAGACCGGTGGGAAGGAGTATAGAGAAAGCACCTCACCCCAGGTGTTTGAAATCTTAAAAATTTCTCCCCAGATGAATTTAATTAAGTAGCTAACGAGTTAATTTATAATTCAAGGCGACATTTTGTCCCTAAGCCCTTGCCTACAACTTCACACTTAGACGGAAATCTCAGATTTAACTTGAGACACACGTGGTCTCAGGTGGAAGATGAAAGAGCTGGAGAAACAAAGGCAGAACCTAAACTTCCCAAGGAATAAAGAACCGCGAGGAAGCTTTCACTATGGGAAGCTGCAGAATCTCTGACAGCCTCAGTGAGCTGGGCTGTGCTGGGAGAGGGGGAGGTGCTGGACACCAGGGGTTGCTGTTCTATGTTAGAAAAATGCACAAACTCTCTCCTGGAAGCGTCCTGGAAGGGCTTCTTGCCTGACCCCCGGCACAAGTCTCAGTCCTGTTACTAACACCAGTAAAATGTACTTAACTACTTCTCACATAAAATGAGCTATTCTTTTTCAAAATTAATTTATTGTTGTATTACATTTATCTCATTTCCCCCCGCTGCTGTCCCCTGCCCCACCCTCCCTCTCCCCTCTCCCACAGTCAGTCCCCACAAGTTGTCCATGTCCATGGGTCATTTATACTAGTGCCTTGATTAACCCCATTCCCTTCTTTCCCCCTTCTCCCCCTCCCCGATCCTCTCTGGTCACTGTCGATCTGTTCCTTGTTTCCATGCCTCTGGTGCTAGAAAATGAACTGTTCTTAATGGACAAAGATGACTCTATCAACCCAACAGCAGGGTGCATAGTTGTGATTTGGAGAGATTTTTCATACTCACTATTCTGATTTTACAACAGGTACATACTTGTGGGAATTTGGGTAAGGAGAGCATAAACTGTGCATCCATTCTACATCACAGGCCGTTTTGCATGTGTAAATAGGAGAGGTTGGCCATGGCTCCCGTGGCCATTGAAAGCATGATCTTGACCTTGCTGCCATAACGTTGCAACCTAGAAGTTTCTAATCTGAGCTGGTGGGGCCCTGGAATACTTGGAGATGCCACCTTCTAAGACAAGAGCGAGGTGAAGCCATCAGGCTCCTGGCCGCACCTTCACATCATCCCAGGCAGTTTTTAGGGTCAATGTTACCTTCTAATTTTATAGAGATAAATGGTTCTACTGGGAAAAAGAATCTGACAGTTTCCACCTTCGTGACTGAAAGCAAATATTGACAGACTATATATACTAGCCATCTTCTAAGTGACTTAGTGCATTGAAGAGTATACTACTTGGTATTACATCACAGATTTGGGTTTAGTTGGTAATGCTTCGGTGATTACTTATTTCCTCTTAGGAAACAATTTGCCTATGACCAAGTTGAGTGTTTTGACTTTTGGTTAACTGGCTGCGTTTATTCAAAGTATGGCTGAGCAAAAGAGCATAAATTAACAAAAAATCCTGAGAGTTACAGTTATACTTTTAAACAAGTTTACATGAAAGTGTTATATTACATTCAACATGGTACTGAAAATCCATTCCTCTTGTATGTGCTACATTAACTACATAAACTACCTCAATAATGCCTAAAATAGGCTTGAGCAGAGTGGAGAAAATGGGACCTAAAGTGATAGCCATCATAGCAAATAAAATATCTAGCAGATTTGTATTATGTGGCTCAAAAAAGATCTAACCATAAAACTAAGTTCTAAAAAAGCATTAAATCTAATTACCAAGTAACATTCACATTGGGTTTTGAAGAACATAAACTGTCCCAACAGTGTCTTTATAACCTGAGGCTGGAAGCCTGGGAGTCCCAGGGGTGGCATCTGCAGAGGCTGGTGGCCTTTTCTCTAGACACAAAAGCTGGAAGTATTTCGTAGAAAGAAAGATAATCTCAACGAATCAGAACCCAGAAAAAAAGGTGCCCTCTTATGTCAAGAGGGTCTAAGTTTCTGATGGTTCCTTTATACAGGAGATGTAAACTTACCAGGAAGAAGGGGTGGGGAAGTGTCTGGGTCCATTTTTGAGAAGTGGCTGATGGCAGTGGGAATCCTTTCTGGAGTGAGTTAATGACAGGTATTCCTGGTAAAGAGGAAGTTATTGGCATCATCGTTAGCCAAACCAGCCCTTGCTGCAGAAAGCATGTGTGAGTTTTGGGGCCGTTAAAAAAAAAAAAATCCTCACCTGAGGATATGTTTGTTGCTTTTAGAGAGGGAGAAGGAGAGCGAGAGAGACATCTATGTAATAGAGAAACATCAAACGATCGTCTCCTGTATGCACCCGACTGGGACTCGAACCTGCAGCCTAGGTATGTGCCCTGACCAAGAATCCAACCTGCAACCTTTTGGTGTACCAGGATAACACTCCAACTAACTGAGCCCCTGAGCCAGGGCTGGGCCATTCTTTATGAACCAAGCCACACAGGGGCTAATATTAGAGGCAGATATTTTTGTTAGATTGATAAAGTCCCTTGGCCCAGGAAGTGATCCACGAATAACCCTATGTTAACCTCCAGGCAAATGTATTCAATGAATGATAAAATGGAGATGTTCCTCTGTGTCCACCAGCAAGGAGGATTGTGTAGTCTGTCATCAGAGAGTATAGGACCCAAAAGACATTCTGGCAATTTTTCATCAATTAAAACAAGTTTGCATGCAGAGTAGAGGGTAAGGTTTTGCTGATGCCTCCTATGTCCCTGTACCAATGTGCAAGCCCATTCACAGCTAATTTACTTCTAGGCACGCCTCTTCCATAGCAAAAAGGTGATAGGTACAGTGCTCTGGCATGCACTGGGAGTATTGCATGGGAGCCAGTCCGGCTTCCAGAACCTTCTACTGGTGGAGGTTATTTAGTACATCTCTCTGGATTTGGTTTTATTTCTGAGATCTCTGAAGTACAGCAATCTTTGGGCTTGCTATATGCAACTTCTGTCTCAGGAGCGCAACATCTCTCTGTAGGAAAAAATCTTGATGCATCAAAAAGATAAAGCCCGGTGTCCTGGGCTTTATTTTTATGTTTATTTTCTTTCCCACCATGGTGACACAACAGAGTTTTTACATGATCTGTTTTCACTATAATTCACCCACCATTTCTTAAACTCTCTTGTGAATAGCCTCTCTGCAGCTAATTCTCTGTTCTTTCTTCTGTCTTGCAAGCTTTCTGCGTCAGGCCCTTTAAGTCTTCATTTTCTACTGATGGAGATCGTGAAGTATCTCAACTGCCAGCTGCAAGGTTTTGCCTTTATTTTCCACCAGAGCTTCAAAAAATAATCATTTCCCAACTTTCTCCCCCCCAAGCTGACATCTGGCTGACACCTCATTATTCAGCTTGGAACATAAATGATGCCTGTTTTCTTGAACTCTTGGTAAGGTGGATTTTGCTATCAGACTTCCCTGACTTTTCATCTTCTTACTATGGTGATCTGACAACTAACTCTTTATTTTTTAAATCTCTCTATTTCTTCCCCCAAGATTTATTTTCTGAAGCAAAGATCAAGATCAAGTGATTTCAGCTGCATACCATATTTATTCAGACCCCATTGTTTTTCTAAGCCACATCTTCTGAGACTTGAGATCCTTTCTGATTTGCTCACCGATGTCAGCAGAAAGGGCTGGAAGGACAGGGACAGCTAGATGCAGAAGGACACCATAGTCTTCTCTTCACCCCAGGCTCCTGGGTGCCCTCCAGCTGCCACCCTTCTGTTAGCTCCGGGCTTCCATCTCTTTCCCTCGCTCACCTGTATTTATACAATTTAAATTCACAAAAGGTCTTTGTTGTCAGATTTCTGGTACAGCTACTATCAATCTTCCTATACTTTCATTGCTCTGGGCTTCACACCATCTTCACTGTCTTCTCCAGGTCTTATTCCTAGGTGCTAACAGATCCTGCCCAAACCAGTATCATGTTGATGCTTGCAGAAACCTCTGACAGGTGACTAAGAATGGTCCCTGATAGGGCTGCTGACCCTCAGCCAGATGCATGCTGACTCCAGGCCTCTCCAATCCTGGTTTTCTTCACTTCTCCAAGTGGCCTGGTGCCAAGACGCCATTATGCCTTGCAGATATGTTCACCTGAGTTAGGTTGGCTGTATCATTGCTGAAACTACCTCCTTAACTTGCTTTCATCTACAGTTTTAATTTTTAAAATATTTACTTATTTATTTTTAGAGAGATGGGAAGGGAGGGAGAAAGGGAGAGAAACATCAATGTGTGAGAGATACATCGACCGATTGGTTGCCTTTTGTGTGCCCCAAAAGGGACGTGGCCCACAACCCAGGCAGGTGCCCTGACTGGGAAATGAACCAGTGACCCTTTGGTTCATAGGCCAGAGCTCAATGCACTGAGCCATGCTAGCCAGGGCTTGCCTACTATTTTAATTTGCTGTTACTTGCAAATTAAATCTCCAGAAGCCCTTGAATCTCCAGAAGTCCTTGGTCAAATACTTGAATCTAGCTTCTCATGTGATACCTTCCTTTTTTTGGAGTATGTTTTCATTTGGAGAGCTAATAATAATACTGGGGCCCTAATAATACAACAGCTAGAGTCCAAAGGAAGAACTGGAAGCATTGAACAACAAGGTTTTTCTTTCTTCCTTGAAAATCTTCCTCTCTGGACTCTCAGATGCAAGGGGCCAAAGAAAATGCATATTCAAAGCAGGTGTATGGAAGGGCTGAGTGTCCAGACTCCTTTATTTATGTGCTTACTTGGGCCAATCGTGTGACCAGAGGGCACAAAGTTCCCTGGGATTTGCCCAGCTTCAGATATCTACCCACTCCTTTGGTCAAGAGACAGTATCCATTTCTAAAGAAGGTGGGGAAGGTCAATTAACAGATAGAACCACTGGGGGAATAATATAGAGAGTTCTAGTTTGACAGGTTATTTTTCCTCCCCAACAGCATTTTGAAGATATCATCCTATTGTCTTCTGAGCTCTATAATTTCCAATGAGAAATCTGCTGTCATTCTACTTGCCTTCCATTGTAAGTAAATTCTATTTTCCTTTTTTGTTGTTTTAAAAATTTTTCCCCCGTTGGCTTTGGTATACTAAAGTTTCAATATGATGCTATGGGTTTATTTTTATTTTTATTTATTTTTCTTAGGACTCAAGTTTCTTCAATAAGAAGACATATTTTTCATCGGGGATGTGCAAAAAATGATACTGTACAACCATCATAATGGCAAAAACTAAAAATTATCAAGTGTTGGCAAGAATGTGGGGGAAATTCTCATAAACTACTACTGAGAATTTATAAAGTACTGCAACACCTTTGGGGTGAAGTCTGGGGATACTAGCAAAGCAGAATATTGTATAAACTATGATCAAGAAATTATGATTTAGGCACTCATCCTAGAGAAAATTTGCATCCATAGAAAAAGTAAATATGTAA
Organism: Noctilio leporinus; assembly: GCA_004026585.1. Taxonomy (NCBI): domain Eukaryota; kingdom Metazoa; phylum Chordata; class Mammalia; order Chiroptera; family Noctilionidae; genus Noctilio; species Noctilio leporinus. Next base: position 178,949 of record PVIW01002360.1, on the reverse strand, counting down.
ATCTGTTCAGTGAAGCATGGTTTGCCATTGGAAGAGGGGGAGGATAGAAAGAAACTAATCAAAATATCCACCAATAAGAGAATGAATGACTCAATAATAGTATATTCATAAAGGCCTAAACAGCAGTTAAAACTAGTGAATCAGATATACCCACCCCAGGTAAATAAATTTGGGAAACAAAATTAGAGATAAGTGCAATGTGATGCTCTATACAAAAATTTGAACAACCTGCAATATGATAATTGCCACATAACAGAAACCATATGACCTCACACATTCTCTATAATGCAATAGAATTTTAAATAATGATAACAAAATAAAAGGCTATCCAAGAAATATCTATCCTCTTAGAAATCAAAAAGAAGATTTGAAATAATTCCCGATTTGAAGAAATAATAGAAGTGAAAAGGTAGAGCCCAACACACGTGTTTCTGGGTAACTAACACGTGAGGGAGCTCTCCAAGGTTATGAGTCTAAGAAAACACACACATCTGTTCTGCGTCAACATTGGACCGGGAGTGTGTTGTGAATTCTGTGGGTTTCTGACATGGGGAAACAGGGGAGTAATTAGAATATTCCCTCTCTTCCAACCTTTCCTTAGAAATAGGTAGGAAAACAGAAGATAATAGAATGTTGTAGAATGTGGAGGGATGTTAGGTAGAAGGAAACTCGGAGTAAAGGAGAACAGGGGCATTCAGAGTCATTCTGGGCTGGGAGCCTGGGTGGCCAAGCACAGGCAGATGCCTGACGCGCTACCCAGGCATGTGGCCCTGAACGAGTGCAGCCGGACCCAGCCAAGTTTAAGGGGCAAGTAAGAATATGGGGGTACTGCCAGAGGAAGTCTTGATCAAGGCGTGGGGCTGGGGTGAGAAGAAATGCCAGGGAGGAGGGAGGAAGTGTATGAGACTCAGATGAGATATAGCTCGGAATACCAACACCCTGGAAGGAAAGAGGAAGCAGACCAAGAACTGCCCCAAGGCAGCCGGAGGGCGAGGAAGACCCGAGGGTGGCCCGAGGGTCCTGGCTTCCCCACGTGGGGAGGCCTCTATCTGTGGAAGTGGCAATAAAAAGGCAGGGGAATGCAAATACACAGAGCTTTCAGGTGGAACTGTTTCTCCTGCCTAAATTCAGGTGCTAAATCAACAACTAAATGAGAACCTCTACTATGAATAATTTCTAGTGATGAGTTATCTGAGGCCATTACGTTCCTGGGAAGGACACCAGAGGTAGCATGACAGACTCCTAGAAAGAAGGAACTAGTGGGCCAGCCCCATTTGGACCCAGTAAGGAAGCAGAATGTTTCTTCAGCTCATTTTAGGTTTTGGCAAAGCCAGACCTCATCCTCATAGCTCACTGGGCTCTCGCCTCCATTATCATCCATCAACAGACAGTTACTACAGAGTGAACGTTGGGGAGGAGAGAGTGTAGAATGCATTCATTCATGTAAAAAATTGGATGTCGGCCCAGAAATGTTAATAACTAGAAATTACTGAATTCTCTGTTTGTCTGTTGTGGAAACAAAGCCTTCTGGAAACTGGAAAATAACTAAATGTAATGTGCCTTGGCTATGATAACTAAAATGTGTTATAATCGAATGGTACTGTACCTTTTTTGGGGGGGTCTTTTAAGGGTTGTTCTGGGGAGCATTATGTAGTGAATAGTGCAGAAATTATATTAAGCTCCCAAAGATATTCTGTATAACCTTCTTGAGTGGGAATTCTCAGCCCTGCTGTTTGGCCTATTACTCTGATAGTTCTGGATGTTAATTGATTTTATGTTCTGACATGTTGGCTGATTCTGGGATAACTGAGGTGTGTGGCCAGGGTTATTCTGGGTGAAAAGTCCTGATTTATAGTGTTCGCCATTTTCCATGGTGTAAATACTATACTTTCAACTTGAGCTATGAACATGACATCACTGAATGCAGAACTGGGAAGAGATAGGCCCAGTCAACTCTTTTGAGTTGGTACAGGCCACTGTACGTACCATGGGCCTCTGTGAAATTACAGTTTTCTATTAAAAATTCTGTACCATCCAGATACAAAGGCATCAGGGAAAGAAAATATCTGAGGGGCAATAAAATAAATTCAACCTGGGGAGTTCAAACAGAGAAAATGAACAGATTTTTGGGAAAGTTTGAGTAGTACTGCCTATAAGCTACATTTATATTACCTTTTACTAAGCAAACACACTCCTTATCACGCTGAGTGTGCTGAGCCCTTAGTTTCTTTGGGGCCCTTCTAGAAGACCACTGAGGCTTCTTTCTTTTCAAGTATCAGTGCTAAGGGGATGACAACCAGAGGACCAATGGGCCTTGCACACCGTGAAGTCAGTTTCAGGACAGCTGAGACATGAGGGCCAAGGGAAAACAAAGAAACGGAGTCTTCCGAATACTGGGGAGGCACTTACAACATTTAGAGCCATGGTCTGGTGTGATAACACAAAGCTTGAACATCACCATGCCTTGAAACAAGAAAAAGGAGTTGTTCAAACCCTGAACAAAATAAATAAATAAGTTCCCTAAACGCTTCTGTTTAAGTCAAGAAGTTGTTAAAATAGGGGTGAACTGCAAGTAGCAAAAAGAACCCACGGCCATTTTTTAAAGGAGGTTTTTCTCTCGTCCGCCCCTCCCGTGATTTATACAATTGGAGATTTTGGTGCCACCTGCCCAATTCCAGCCACAATGCGGAGAAGCGCATTTGTAGGGTGAACCCCTGCGGCTTCTAAAACTGTCTCCAGTGGAGGGAACAGACGCCCTTGGAGGACAGCTGAGCCCGCCTTTCCGGGTAGGGAAAAAGCTCAGTTTGTGAATTCCAGATGTTGGAAGGAAACGCGGCTGCATCCGGGTATGAGAGTCATACGTCCGCAACGACGGAAAAGAGAAGGTGAAACAGAATTGCCTGAGAAGCACATCTGGTTTCTGAAACCGTTTCCGAAGAGACTGTATATCAACTCACACGAGTTACAGGAGGTGCGCACTTACATTTTTAGAACCAACAGTTTGAGAATGCAGGATGCCGTTACTTTTCGCTGGTAGATGGGGTATCACAGGGCCTGATCGATACTCCGAAGCTCCCTGCGATGTGGTTTACTGGGTAGAAAAGGATGCAAGCAGATTGGAGAGAAGCAGGGGTTTTGGTGCCGCGGGGATGACCGCTACCAGTTATTTCTCTCCTTTTCCCGGCTGTCAGGTGTAGTCTTACCAGCAGCCGTTAGAGGGCGCCCTTGTTGCGGCTTAGAAACCAAAGTACTGGGTTCTTCAGGGAATGATCATGTCATCTTGGAACGCCAAGTTTCTGGGTTTTAAGGGAGCCACAGAGAATACTTATTTACAGACTCAGAGAGCGGCTTGACAGCTCTGCGGGGGTGCGGCGGGCTGAGGGGGTGGAGGGACCAAGTGGAAAAGAAAGAAAAGAGGAAGAAGAACTATGGACACGGATGGGCAACAGTGCGGTGATTGATGGTGGTGGGGGTGTGTGTGAAAGGGGGTGGGAGGGTAAGTAGTCATGGAAAAAACACAATAAGAAAGGAAAAAGCTAAACTAAAAAGTAATAACTATTCTTTAACATCCCTGCGTGGGTGCCAGAGACAAAGGCAGGTGGAACGGGAAAGGTGCTGGGGTTGAGCCTGGAAGTCAGTTCAGTTTCCTCTCCTCCCTCTTGGCCTGGGTTCCTCTTCTGAACAATGAAGGGGATGACAGATTAGTGTTTATCGAACACCAGTGTCTGTGGGTGGGGGTGGAAGAATTCTAGAAAAATTTAAATAGTTTTCTTTTTTTCCAAAGACAACCTTCCTGGAAATGTTTTATGTTCTCAAAAGCTGACGGTCTTAAAAGGACTCTTTTCACCAGTCTTCTCAATCATGGGGGTGATACACTCGCCCTCAATGTCAGCTTCAGCCATGAAGCTTCTGAGCTGTTTTAACAATTCTGTGGGTACTGAGTGATCCCAGTCTTGAAGTGACAGCGTTGAACTTTGAATATGAGGCTCTGGATAACTTCAGGGCGGTGTTGTCAAAATGACAACAGCTGACTTATAATTACCATTGTACTCGTGTTGTATGAAAGACAAATTTTCTCTTCAGCAGAGTTAATATGCATTTGAAAGCATTGTTATAGGAGGAGGCTTTGGAGTCATAAGTCATTTTGCAAACTAAGATTCTGATTTGGCATCCTAAAAATTATTGCAAGACAGGAATGTACTTACTGCTTTCTTTTTGTTTCTTTCACCTCTCCAGCTAATGAGAAGCGAACAGAACAATATTACATAACCGATACATCCATGCAAGTGGCAGGTGCATGACAGTATATTAGGCTGAGTAAGCCACATACAATCAAGTGTTGTGTAGTTGTGTGAAAAAAAGAAAAGAGGTAGGAGAATTGAGTCCTCACTCAACACCCATATGATAGGCAGGCTGGAGTCAAGACATGGGTCACAGCTTGCAGAAGTATCGAATGTACTTATAGAAAGCAGATGCCTCTTGCAGATCTCGTTTCTGTGCCATTAACTCAAAATGGTTTAGTAACGGTAGCTGTGAAGATTTTCAGTACATCCCCGTTATGTTAACTGCATAATTTTATCAATTGGTGACTTATAATAACGGATCATTGTGACATGAAATAATAGCGATGATTCTGTATGCTCAAAGATAAAAATAAAGTAGATCAACAAAAATTTTTAAATCCCTAAACAGCCTCTAAATACGTTTCTCAATTATTAAGCCTATGTAAATGTTTTAGCTTAGCAAAACAGCATCATCCATTATTTTAAACATGTTAACTTGAATGAAAGCAGTTTTGTAGTTTTGCTTCTAGGCTATGAGCCAGAACATGTGTCATATCAAAAGGAGGGTGTGACTCAGACCTTTATTTTTATTTATTTATTTTTTACATAGCAAGTCTCTTTGTTGCCCTTAGAGAGTCTACCAGGCAAGGCTTCCGGCAGCCTCTGCTCTTTGGTCTTAACACCCTTCCTATTCCTGCCAGTCCTAGAACGTGGCTGGATGGAAGGAGAGAGGAAGCCCTGGGGCCAGCGGGAGAGTTCTGTTGAACAGGAAGTGGTTAATCCATTCGCACATCACTGGGAATGGACGGTGCCATGCTGAGCCAGCGTTCTGGCATCTCCTGCTGAAGCACAGGATCCTGTAGATGGCAGATGAAGGTGCTTTGCTCTCGAATGTAACACCGAGTTGCTTTTGCTAGCTTGGCTCTGACTCAACCAAGCCTTGACTCACAAAAAGCTGCCAAGAAGAGGATATTCAGGAAGGTGTTAAGCAAACCTTAGAATTGCAGGAAGAGTTTTGCATGCAGCAGCGTTAAGTGTGTTAATGGTTTGGGACTGAAAGGGAAAAGACAAGTTCGGGGGGCCACCATGTACTAGGATTTCCCATGGGCAGTGTTAATCATATTTTAGGAGAAGGGAAACTATCTCTCCTTCACTGCCTTTGTTCTTTTTCATTTACACCGGTTAGGTTCTGCTGAGAGGAGAAAGGCAGAACAGGCAATGAATTTATGAGATTTAGTTGGCCAATTGCAAACAGGTGGGCTGAGACTGAAGCGGTGTCAGCCCTGAGTAGCAGCAAATTGAGGGCTTTTGAGGGGTGGGGGAGTTGACGGGACTTGGACAAGCCCAGATGGAGTTAGTGATAGGGAAGTAGGCTCTGAGAACAGGGACATTGCTAAAATCTTGTCAACAGGAAAAGATACCTTTGTTAAACAGGATAACCACCGGGCATAGGCAGGTACTGGTGTTAGCAGTCTTTTGGGTGGCTTGCTGAAATTACACCTGACTTCCCAGAATGCAGGTCTTATGCCTAAGAGTACCCTTGTTAAGAACTCTCTTATTGAACTTCTGATAAGAGAGGCAGTCAATCTAATCAAGACTCTTTTTTATTTTTGTCTCAGAAAAAGGTTGCGAGTAGGTCTTCCCAGCCCTCACCAAGAACAGTGGGGAGATGGAATTGGGCCACCATGGAGAAAGCAACTGGGTGGTGGGGGGAAAAAAAAAAGTAGGGCTGATATTTGGAATCTAATGAACAAAACAAACTAACAAAGTGGACACGGACTCATGGATACAGAGAATGGCGTGCAGCTGTCAGAAGAGAAGGGGTCTAGGGTCAGGTGGGAAGGGTGAAAGGATTAAGCAAAGAAAAAAAGACCCAATGGACACAGACAACAGTATGGTGTTTGCTAGAGGGAAAGGGGTGGGGGGAAGGGGAAGAGGGTACAGCAGGGATAAATGGTGGTGGAAGGACACTTGACTTGGGGTGGTGAACACAATACAATATACAGATGATGTATTGTTGAATTGTGTACCTGAAACCTATATAATTATTAATCAATGCCACCCCAGGATATTCAATACAAAATTTAAAAATATTGGTAAAATGCAGGAAGAAACCAAGGAAGCAGAGGCTCTGGGTGACCATCTGAGATGGACTCCGAGTGAATTGCATGTGGCCACAGGAGGACAGTCAAGAACAGCTTGCTTCGTCATCTGGACTCTGAGGGCATTCAGGTGAGGGTGAAACCCTTCGGAACACAGTGACAGTTGTGGGAATGTGGGGCTGTTTCAGTTTCACAACAGCTGCAACGTAGGGACAGTCATGCCTACTTCAGAGCTCAGGACACTGAGCCTCAAAGGAGCTGGGCGATTTGCCAAAGGTCGTACCACTGGCAGTGAACAGGCTGGACTTCAACCCCAAATCTGTCTTGTCACCCACCCTGGCACTCTTTTCACCAGGGCACTCTGTCTTTTCTATTCTCTACCTGTGTCTCCCAAGTTTTCTATCTGCCTTCCTCCTGGTCACTTGGATTCATTCTGGTTGATGGGGCACATGTGAGCAATGTAGAGATTGGACTCAGCCTGAAGCTGTGGACACACCTGCCCTGTAGCAACATGTTTGGTCCCCACACCGCACCTACTTAATTGGGATCTTCATGTTAGCAAGATCCCTGGGTGAACGGTCTGAGCACCAAAGTTCGAGACGTCTGCTCAGACCTATGCAGGTAACCTGTTACATGGTGCCACACATTTTAGGTTTCTATTAACTTACTTTAAGAATAAAAAAGACCATCCCTTAAAATGCTTACTCTATCAAGTAAGGACTACAATGGCGTGGGTTCATTTTCATAAAAGGGCACAGATGGTTGTGCATTTTGGGGGCCTTGCATGGAGAATACCTAGATCACCATTCACTGAATACCTTCTATTTGCCAGGCACATATTTCATCTCGTTCGTTCCTCACGAAATCCTTGCGAGACCCATAGGCCTCCATTTGCAAACCCCGGCAAAGAGAGGCAAAGGGACTCGCTCCTGTTCCCACACCGAGGCAGTGCCAAGGCTGAAACCTGAACCCCAGTCTTAGGCTCTAGGCCAACCGTCTTCTGATTAGTGGGCAGGTCCACATGGACATTCACCCCAGAGAGGAGGGGAACAGCAATGCCCTGACTGCTTCTGACTCACAGGAAGCAGGAGCCATAGACTTCTAGGCCCGGGAACGAAGCTCCCCACTGTGGCACATGGCGAGGGAGGGAACAGCAGACTCATGGCTGGGCTGACAGGAGCCAGGGCCTCTTGGGCAAGTGACAGCTCCTCTGTCTTGTAATGTGATTTGCAGATGTCTGCATAGGGAAGTAAAGTAGATTCTTCTATGTCATAATAATGTCAAGTACGCTGGGATCGCCAAAGCCTTTAGGACTTCTGGGAAGTGATCACATGTTACTTCAGATTTCTGGTAATACATAAGGATCTGGAAAAATGAAGTTTTAGGCTTTTGATGAAAGGTGGCAGGCTGAACACACATGCTTATCTTCATTTCTTCATGAAGCCCTAGGAAAAGGACTATAAAAGAATAATTAATAAAATGAGTGTAAACAAAGCAACTGCCATATAGGGATATGAAACTATCCCTAGAAAGAAAGAAAGGAGGAGAGACAGAGACATCTATTTGTTTTTCCACTTATTGATGCATTCATTGGTTGACTCTTGTATGTGCCCTGACTGGGGATCAAACCCGCAACCTTGGGGTATCAGGATGATGCTCTAGGGTTGTGAAACTATGGTAAATAAAGCAAAGGAAAATTAATTGCTCTGAAAAAGAAAGCAACACATTTAGGACTTGCCCTCTGACAGGGAGGTTGGGGGCTCCTGGCGACAAGAAGAAGGGCTGGGATAGAGAAAATCTTGACAAGACGTGTGCTGGCTGACAAGTACTGTCCCAGGCAAAAGGCAGGACTCACAGGGATCTTTGTGGGGCATGAGTGAGGGCAGGACAATGCCACATATTTTGTTTTTGACGTTTCCTGTCCCCTGCTTGAGTTATCTTTTATTTTTCCCAATTAAACCACTCACGATCTGAAATACACATTAGGTCGGTCTTGGCCCTCTGGAAAAGAAAGGGGGAGGAGCCATTCCACACTAATAACAAAGCAGGGAGGAGAGGTCAGGGGTGTGGAGACAGCAGGGTGACTGGAAGTCAACGGGACAGGCTCGCAGGTAAATTTCCATCCTCTGACCCCTTACCCACCATAATTCCAGCATCTTTAGTAAGGTATCGAAGGCCCGTTATACACATCTGTTTGGGCTAAGGATGCTCTGAGTGGCTTTCCCTTGTTAGGGGTACAGAGAGGTGGAGAGAAGAGGCAAAACAATAGGAGGAATTTGGAAAAGTGGTAGTTTTCATCCACCTTGATTGTGTACATTTGCGGCTCGAAGACTCCCAGACACTTAGGTTACAGATACAAGGTCTCATTTAGTTCCTTTAATGATTTAATTCTCATTTAATCTTATGAGATTAATTTTTATTTTGCCCATTTTACAGACAAGAAAACAGAGGTTAGTGTGTTTCAGTGTCTTTCCCCGTATAAAGCTGGTTAGAGCATCATCCTGATACCCCAAGGTTGTGGGTTCGATCCCCAGTCAGGGTACATACAAGAGTCAACCAATGAATGTATCAATAAGTGGAAAAACAAATAGATGTCTCTGTCTCTCCTCCTTTCTTTCTTTCTAAAATCAATAAATAAAACTTAAAAATAAACTCAACTATGTAGTACTCAAAAGTTATTTACAATTTAAATTCCGACTTAATTCACTTAAAATATTTACACCTGGGAGGCTTTTCCACCATCATAAAACTGCACATTTTAAAGGCAACATTAATGGACTCTCAAATCTGCCTCTTCACTTTTGCTTTCTTTGACCTTGCCCTCTTTGGCAGATGGGGTTGAGGCTGGAGAAACTTCAAATTAGAGCATAATCCTGTAGACATGTCCTGCTTCTAGTTTTTCCCCATGCTTGTAAAATTGGGGTGACCCAATATAAAGGGGACACCAAGGCAGATCCCATCTCCTTGGTCTTACATAATTGGACTTCCAGAGCCTATGGTCAGATGGCTGCAGACCCCAGGTCAACTAGGTGACATATTCCTGTGCATCTCTCCTTGTTTGGACTGAGCTCTAGGACAAAGGGCAAGAATCGCATGAGGTTCATTCCTTCACTCTCCACAGAGCAAACCCAGAGCTGTGTGCGTTCTGTGTGAACAACAAACATGTGGTGAAACTGAATTGGATGGAACCCTGCCTCCTCATAGATAAGTCTAGCTACCATTTCCTGAGGCCCTGCTGAGAAATAAGACTTTAACCCATAAAGGCTTGATAACTTTTTTCCCCCATAAACTTAAAAGAAAAGCCAACTCAAAAACTTGCACACAGGGACCTCAACAGACTCCATTCTTTGTGCAGAATAAACCTACTCTGGGTCTTCTCTTCATTTTTCTACCACACTGTTTAACTTACCCGTAGCAATGAGAGCTTGTGGGTGGGCAAGATGCACTGGGCAGTTCCTGATGAAAGGTAAGCTGGACTTACATCAAATCCTCTCTAGAGGATTGACACTTGGAGATGCCTGTCATGAAAAAACCCTATAAAGGGTGGAAAGATGAAAACTTCTTTTGCAAGTGTATGTAGCTGCATAACATGGTCTCTGACCTAAAATTCATTTGGGGAGAACCTGATTTGAAATAACATGAGGCTATTTAGTCTTCGGTTTCTTCATTAAATGTGCATGGTCATGTATTTTGCTGCAGAAATAATGTATCTGAGAAATTTGCATTTCTAAAAGTGCGAACAATTTGTAATAGGACTGTTTTGGGAAGACAGAAGAGGGATAAGAAGGGTGAGATTGGGGTTTGTGTTTAAAGGCCCCAAATGCCTTAAAAGGAAGTTAGAGCATGGTGCTCAAAACGGATAAATCAAGAAATGTTGGGGTAGATGATTAGAAGTGTGGTAGCAAATACCTAGATAGTTCTATAACCACAAAAAAAAGGTGTTCAAAGAAATGCTTCGGGCCCTGGCTGGTGGCACAGTGAATAAGGTGCCAGCCTGTGAACCCAAAGGTTGCTGGTTCGATTCCCAGCCAGGGCACATAACCGGGTTGCAAGTCAGGTCTCCAGCTAGTTCTGTAGCTGGAGGCAGGTGAAAGGCAACCATACACTGATGTCTCTCCCTCTCTGCCTCTCTCTCTTTCCCTCTTTCTAAAAATAATAAATAAAATCTTAAAAAAAAAAAAAAAAGAAAGAAAGAAAAGAAAAGAAATGCTTCAGTAGCTTCTACCAGTCAAGGAATAAATAATTTCAATCTATAAAATCTTTTTGAGATAATATAAAAAGAAGGACTTACTTTCCAATTCATTTTAAGGGGGTAGCTTAACCTTTATATCTCTCAGGCCAGCAATGAAAAGGAAAATTTCAGCTTAAGTATCATTCATGGACATGGAATTAAATTATTAGCAAACAAAATCCAGCAATGTATGAAAGGGATGCTACCTAACGATTAAGTTGGGTTAATCCAGATGAAAAATGTTGGTTTAACATAAGAACTTTAATATAATTTGTATTTCTCCACATGAATTGATTAAAGAATAACTGTAAGATTGTTCCATTTCAAATGGAACAAGCATCTGATAAAATTCAGCTTTGATGTGTCATTTAAGAATTAGTAAATCCTCCTGAAAGAACTTTCTTTTTTTAAAAAAAATATTTTATTTATTATTTTTCAGAGAGAAGGGCAGGGAGAGAGGCAGAGAGGGAGAGAAACATCAATGTATGGTTGCCTTTCACCTGCCTCCAGCTACAGGCCTGGCTGGAGACCAGGCTTGCAACCTGGTTATGTGCCCTGGTTGGGAATCAAACCAGTGTCCTTTGGGTTCACAAGCTGGTGCCTATCCCCTGAGCCACCAGCCAGGGCCTAGGGAAAGATTTTTAACATCTTTAAAAATGCCATCCAACAATGCAATGATTAATACATTTGACAAAATATAAAATAAAGAGCTTCTGTTCACTACTCTAAAGAGAGTGAGTGTTTGAGACACAGAGTAAGAGATGTATGTAACTAAAAAGGGCTGTTATCAAAATGTATAAAGGCCTATCACAAATCAGATGACCTAATTAAAAAAAAAAAAAAAGGAACAAAAACCTTAAACAGACACTTCAAAAAGGAGGCAGTGCAAATGGCCCATAAACACATGGAAAGTTGCTCAACCTTAAACTAATTACATCGTAAGGGAAAGTAAGCATCTGGATATTCATCACAGGGACAACAGATTGGTAACATGATAAAAGCCCAACAAGGTCAAGTGTGGAAGTCAACATGCAGCATGAAGAATTTCTCGTTATAGGGAGCATGGATTGATACCATCCTTTTGGGAAACAGTTTGGCATTCCCAGGTGGATTTGAAGAGGTGCAAATACTATGCCTCAGCAATGTCACAACACAGTACATATCCTAGAAAAAAATTATGTACCAAGGGACAAGCAGAAGAATGCTTATTAACAATATTTGTCATAGTAGCCCCAAACTGGAAATAACTTGAATGTTAATCCACAGAAGAACTAAGAATCAGTGGTCGTTGGTTATCACCAGCATAATAATGAGTGAAGGGAATAAGGGGTTATTATATTAGTATATATTATATTTTAAAGGATGCAAGATTGCCTGGTATCCCAGGGAGACTGAAAAGAAGTGAGATTTCTTTTCCCTCAGTTTTCTCTGTCTTCTTGGTTGTCCGCAGATACTGAGTCCTGGTCTGTGAAGTTCAGTTGTGTCTCCGGAAACATCCTGCCAGGACTTAGTTGTGATATTAAATTTACTGTATTTGTGGGTAAAACCCAGTTCTTACATATTTTCTCAGAAAAGGGAATTTCAGACATTCCTGCTTTTCTTGCTTTGTGTTGCAAAGTTCAGGTATCTTTATTGATGGCGCTGATCAACCCTTCTTGTTCACCAAAAACCTCTTCATTGCCCCTTACCCCTGCACAGGGCTGAATTGCTTATTGATGCAGCTCCTGAGTCAATACGGACTTTTATTTTATTTAGTTTTAAAAGTTATTGAGTGATAAACCTACCACCTTCCTGTGGTTCAAACCAATCTCAGTGCCTCTGGAGCCGCACAATACCACATACTCTAAACTCTTCCCCGTGTGACATCTTTGTGAAAACCCCTCTCCCACAAATGTCCACTTAAATATTCCTATCAAGGCAACAAATATTAAGTCAATAAATTGTAAGTACAGACTTTTCGGAGGTCCAAGACAAGTTTCTTTCTTTTTTTTAAAAAATATTTTATTTATTATTTTCAGAGAGAGGGGAAGGGATAGAGTCAGAGAGGGAGAGAGACATTGAGGTATGGTTGCCTTTCACCTGCCTCCAGCTATGGACCTGGGTGGAGACCTGGCTTGCAACCTGATTATGTGCCCTGGCTGGGGAATTGAACCAGCGACCTTTGGGTTTGCAGGCCAGCACCTTATCCACTGTGCCACCAGCTAGGGCCCAAGACAACTTTCATAGATCAAATTACTGAAGTTCAAAACCTGCCCTGGCTGGTAGCACAGTGGATAAGGTACTGGCCTGCAAACCCAAAGGTTGCAGGTTTGATTCCAAGCCAGGGCACATAACCAAGTTGCAAGCCAGCTCTCCAGCCAGGTCCCCAGCTGGAGGCAGGAGAAAGGCAACCATACATGGATGTCTCTCTCCCTCTCTGCCTCTCTCCTTACCCCTCTCTCTAAAAATAATAAAATAAAATCTTAAAAAAAAAAAAAAAACCAAAAACCTTACAAGTCTCTTTTGTAAGTAAGAACATCTGCAAGAACAATTTTACGAAGCAGGGCACTATTGCTTTTCAGCAGCTTTGAAATATGATGGTCATTTTTGCCATCTCATTGAGATTTATTTCACTAGTTGTTAGAAAAGCTTGTAAATATCAATGCCCAGTGCTCAAATTCGATTAGTTTGTATCAAGGAAAACAAAAACAGAAACACATCTGAGAAGCTCCAAACTTAAAATATGCAAAGGAAAAGGTGAGAGTAGGTTTGGTAACAGATTGAACGTGAAGGATGAAATGTTTTGCGTCTATAACGCCAAGGCTACACCCTAGTGTTATTTCCAGTTTTCCTGCGAACCATGTCCAGGGCGTTTTATCATATTAAAAAGGGAGTCTATGGGTTATCATTGATTAAAAGTTGTGGCTAACACGTTTACTCCTCATTCAATACAAGATGTAGCATTTTCCAGTCGCATGAATGAAAATTCCCAGACATAGCGGTTGCTTGGAAGGAAATAGGTTGCCATTTTGAAAATGCAAACAAACGAAGAGAAACAGAGGCCAGCGAAATCTCTGGTAGTCACAGAGTCACCACCGTGCCCCTTTGCCTGTGTAACTGGGCTTCCCTAGGCCTTCCCAGCCTCACGTCTCCCCTCCCCGCGACACAGTCTCCCCAACCTCCACCACCCCCATCACAGCTCAGTGCTCCTTTAGACTGGTTTCTCAGTTCCTCCTTCCGGCTTTCTGTGTCACTTCTATACTCCCCGCCTCCCCAAGCCTCTTCATCTGACACACCTTTTGGATCCAGAGTGCACATCAGCTCTATGAGAAGCTTCCTACAGCCTTTCCAGGCAGAATCAATATCTCCTTCTCTGGCTTTTCACAATCCTTTATACTCTGCGCACTAAGCATTTAGTGTGTTAGAACAAGCTCTGTGGTGTCTGTCTCTTTTGGACTGTGGGAATCTGAGGGCAGAGACCCTCGGCTCTATGCCTCCGTGTGTGGTTGAGGCTCAGTGGATGGTCCCATCCATCCTCCTCCATACGTTGATGTTTCCCAAGTCTATCTGCTGAACCTGACTTTCTTTTCCAACTTCTACAGCCAGTGTTTAATGACCGTGTTTCATCCGGTGTCTCAAAGGGACTTCAGCTCAATGTGACCCGACCTGAACTTACCACATCCCCTACCTGCCCCAGCTGTTCTTCTTTCAGGGTCCCTACCTCTGCGTGTGCCACCATCACCTACCCCTTTGCTCAAGTCAAAAAATGGGAGTTATCTTTAACTTTATCTCCTCTCTCACCAACATCCTCCTCGTGTATCCAAAAAATTTTTATTCCGTTACTTCAACTTCCCAAATATCAATGAAATGTGCACCTTTCTCTTCATTTTTGCTGCCACTCCTTCAGGGCATCATCCTGTCTTGCCTGAACTATAGAAACCATGTTCCTTCACCCTGGCTGGTGTGGCTCAGTGAATGAGCGCCTGCCTGCCTGCAAACCGAAGGGTCACTGGTTTGATTCCTGGTCGGGGCACAGACCTGGGTTGTGGACCAGGTCCTCAGTGATGAATGTGTGAGAGGCAACCGTATAGTGATGTTTCTTTTCCTCTCTTACGCCCTCCATTTAAAAATAAATAAATAAAATCTTGAAAAAAAGAAACTAAATCGTATCCTTTGGAGCCTCTCTACCTTCAGACTTGGCCCTGGCACCTAGAAAAGTGCCTGGCATGCAGCAAGCACTATGGACCCTTGAATGTACATAGTGCGTGTGACACTCAGCTGTGTTAAGAGGAACCTTGCCTGTTTGAATTATTTCCCTCCCCCTTTTTCTCCTGCTCTGCCTCCCCAGCTGTCTCATCTGGGTCCTGGGATCCAGGAAACGACTCCAGGGCTGTTTCCCTTTGAGCACAAGACTGAAATAACTTTCTTAATATGCGGGGCACCAAGCGCTTTCAGCACACTTGCACGTATCAGTTATGTCAGCGGAGTTTCTTTTTTCCTCTCTCTTTTTTGCAGACTTAGAGAAGCTAAGTGATTTTCCCCGTTACTAAGGTGGCCAGGAGCAAAGGCAGTGCTCAGGCAGGAGACTGTGGATTCCAAAGTCCACCCAGCCCAGGTTGGCCCAGTTTGGCCCGGTCTGGCCTCACGCACAGTGGAAGAAGTCTCGGTTCCCCTGCTCAGCCGCGAGCTCGCCCCTCTGAGAGTGGCTGGGACAGCAGGACACTGAAGGCCAGCGCAGCCTCTGCTGGCCAGGGGCCTGACACCGTGCTCACAGCCTAGGGACCTGGGAAGGCGAGTCTGGTACTTGATTGGTGCCTCCCTGTGTCAACAGCACTTGACAATGAAACCCGGCTGCTCCTTCCAGATCGCTGCATGGGGTGCAGGGCCGCGAAGCACTTCTCCGCTGTGTCCTTCGTTTGCTTCCTGGAAACCCAAACTGCTGGCGATGTAGAAATGCAGTGGATGAAATTAAGTCGGTCAGGGCAGAAAACCCAGAATTATGAGTAATCGCGGGAAGCGAGGAGAATTGCTTGAGTCAGCCTTGCTGCCCGGAACTGGGCTGCGCACCGACGATGGCAGATAAGAGGGCTGAGCGCCTCCCAGCCGCGCGGTGGCGGCTGAGCCCCGGAGCGGGCTCGCAACTTCCCACCCCAACCCGCGTACGTGCTGGCGGGGGCCGGACGACTCCCCTCGGGTGTCTCAGCCCGGCAGTACCCCGCGTTCAAGGCCGCGCGCCAGCTGCTGGGCACACGGCTGACACAGCAAAGCGCCCGCTCCCCAGCGGCGACTCGAGCGGGCGGGCGGCGCGTGCACGGAAATAGCATAATGCAAAATACGCAGCCACGTGTTTCACAGGAGCGATTTCGACGAGGTCCTGGGGCATCCAGAGCTGGGGGCACAAGACTTGCTTCTTGAGGGAGGAGGCATTTGAACAGGCCCTAGCGATCGGGGAGGGATTGGGGTAAACAGAATGAGGACACTGCTGACGGCAAGAATCACAGGTACCGGGGCAGGAGCTGGGATTCATGGCAGGGCTAACAGCTCCTGCAAACTCAGCACTGAGGACCCCACCCCCTCCAGCCACTCCAGGCAGGCAGTTCAGTCTTCCCGCTGGCTTTTATGAAGTTTGATCCCTGCCCCAGCGGCCGGGGGCTCATGCTGCATATGTCTGCACAACTCTGGAGCCTGTGACTACCCGGTTCCCTGCTCGTTCGCTTCCCCAGAAATCATTCTGCCAGGGTGGATCTTCAGAGCACGGGGTGCCATCACTTCCTGCTGGAAATCCCTGCAGAAATCTTGTGCTGGACTCGCTCAGCGCACCGTCCGCCTCCTCTGCGTCTCAGCATTTCTGTGCAGGCTGGGGCCCTGTGCTTTCTGTCTGAGCGGCCGGCACCTGCTCCCACGGCAGAGCTGCTCTGCCCTGTCGCTGTGGGCTCTGCCAACGAAGAGCCAGACGTGCCTAGGAATTCTGTGCCCCCAGGGTCCACGCCAGCTCCGCACAACTCTTGGCTGAACAAAGGCAGTCTAGGTGCTGAGCACTGCGGTGAAAACACTCCCTCCACGGCCTAGCACGTAATTAAGTCCAGGAGGTAAAGCAGAACAGACTCCTTTTCAGCCGGAGGACCCCAATATCTCACCATGGGGCTTCTCATCACACGTCCTGGGTGGGATGTTACCCTACCTCCCAGCCTTTTTTTTTCCTGAATCATTTTTTTCCTCTCAGAGGTGAGCCCTGGTTTCCTAGATACCGGGGACCTACTGAGCCTCCTCTAGGCCCTCCTAACCGTGGGGAAGAAACCACCTGTCTCACAGACGCTCACCACACATGCATCTTCTGCATCAAACTATACGGAGACTCTCGACAGTGGGAGCGCCAAGCGGAGGGGGTGTCTGGAGCTTTAAGGAAGATTCTACTAGGACTGTATTATGGGGACCTGAAAGGGGTCTTCTCCACTGCCTCTGAGGGCCAATCCTGCAGCTGTGGTAGGTGAGTGTGTCCGTGTCCTTGTCCCCAAACCCTTCCAGGTCAAGTGTGGGGTTGCCTCTACCCCTTTTCTTGGTACCTTCCCCTTGTCTCTTCGGAGCTTGAGTAGGCTGTACCTGCCTACCAAAGACTCCCCTCTGTACTGAAGGCATCCTTCACCTTTCCCTTCTGCATCTGGGTGGGAGCCCAGGTGCCCTGTACCAATGATGGGATGTTGCTGTCGATCTTCTGTATAACAATAGTTCACTCTGAGCAGACGTTCTGCATTGTCCTTGTGAAATATTCTTATCAGCTTGCAGCTGCGCACCTGTGCTGTGGCCTTGAAGACTCTCCACTGTTCAGAGGCTTCCTGACATCACTGCTGTGAGAGTTTCAAGCTTCTTCCACCCCAGCGCCTGGTTCCCTGATGATCTGATGAAGGGTGAGAGGGAATGATAATCTGAGCTGAGCTACTCCCTGTGCCCTTTCTGTCTGGTGGTGGACATGCTCCCAGGCCTGCGGTGATGGCAGGTTGTGTCAAGAGGACACACAGTCTTCCCCGAAGAGGCCACATTTGTTACATGAGTATCTACATGTGGCAAAACTCACAAGTTTTCATAGGTATACTCTGAGCATTTCACTATGTATTAATCTCAAAGAGGGAAAATTTATAGACAAAAGTAAAACATAAGAGTATTATCGAATCATGAAAAACCAGTGGTAATCATCATATTGAATGTTAAAGCCAGTGCTGTTAAAATCAGGAAATAGAAAGGGATGTTATGTGATTCAAAATTGCTTTGAAGATTTTAGCTAATTCAATATTTAAGAATTTAAAATGTTACAAGTTTTGGGAAGGAAGAGAACAAATATTTTTATTTGCTGGTGTTAAAATTGTACACCTAGAAAACTCCAGAGACTCAATTTGACAAGATGAAAATTAATAAAAATAGAGCAAGGTGACTGGATTAACTGGTTATATACAAATGATAGTGGCCTTCTTTACATAAACAACAATAATCAGAAATGAAAATTTAAAAATAAATTCTTAATAGCAACAAAAATATAAACTAACTTAAAAGACCACACACAAAAAAAGTGGATAAGTCCATAAAACATTATTAAAAATAAGATAAACTAGCCCTGGCTGGTGGCTCAGTGGATAAGGAACTGGCCTGCAAACCCAAAGGGTGCTGGTTCGATTCCCAGCCAGGGCACATCACCAGGTTGCAAGCCAGGTCTCCAGCCAGATCTGTAGTGGAGGCAGGTGAAAGGCAACCATACATTGATGTCTCTGCTTCTATTCCTTCTCCTTTCTCTAAAAATAATAAAATCTTAAATTAAAAAAAAAAGATAAACTATGAACTGAGATATGCCATAGACCTGGTTGGGAAAACATAATACCATAAAAATATTAATGTTTTCAAAATATACACATACACACATTTAATGCAATTGCAATAAGAATTCCAACTTTTAAAATTAACAGGTTAGTTTATTATTCATCTGGAAGTATAACTAAGATACTTTGAGAAGTAAAATTATGATTGCAATTTCCTTTATCAGCCATTAAAATTTACCATATAACACTGATATTAAAAGTATGAGTTTGGTGTTGGTATAATAGTAAGCAGAGCACAGAATCCTTGCACAGATCTTAGGATGTATAAGAACTGATTTATGATAGACATGTCATTTCAATTTGGGTGTTTATTTAAATATACAATACAGGACTAGGTTGTTTTTTATCTTAGAGAATGCAATTTTAGAATTCCCAATCTTCACATACAGGCAAGTATATTCTTGATAGGTGAAGATGGAGGTATTTCACACTGGGGAGTTTTATCAAGGGCATGTATCTATTTTTCTTTATGGATAGATTTATTGATTTATTTAGTTTTGGTACACTGAGAACTTGTGGTTTTACATTGCTACTTCTGAGGGCTCTATTGAGAATGAGAGAAAACACATTGGCTCCGAACCCATAAGTACACATGATGTATGTACCTGTACATACATGCCAGCCTCCCGAACCTACCCCCAGCTATTACCCCATCTCACCGAAACTGTCCTCTCTCTCCAGTATGTACAGGCTGCTGCTGTGGGGAGGCAGAGGGGAGAGAGTGTTGGAGGAAAGAAGGGACTGGGAAGGGGAAACGGTAGCCAAGGCATGACCGTGAGCCAGTGGGCACCGGTCTGAAGTGAAGAGATGAGCAGGATACCGCCCTCCCTTCATCTTTACTCCACACGTTAATTAAATCCAACAAGACTACCATAACAAAGTGGAAATCTCTGAGCATCTGGTTCCCTTACCGAGCTTATACTGCAGATGGTGTGTTTTGTGCATGAAACTCATATAGTCAGTCACAAAGCCTTTGGAGTTCTGCTGAGCTATGTGAGACCAGAGATGGACACCAGCGAGCTGCTGGTGTGTGTGTGGGGGTGGACGTGGGGAGGGCTTCTTGAATGAGGGAAAATCTTAGAGTACAAGTAATATTAGCTAAACGGGAAAGGTGGCAGATATCAGGGGTCATTGTCATTCAGCTTCTTCCCCAACTGTGTTCTCAGATCAGACCTAGAGCTAAGAATAGCATCTTGCTTTATTTATTTATTTTTAAAATTTTTAAATTTTTTTATTTTTATTTTTTAATTTTATTGTTGTTGTATTACATCCATCCCCTTTTTTTATTTTTTTATTTTTTAATTTTATTGTTTACGATTCTAATTTTTTGCCTAAATTTTACAACCGGAAGAATAGTTCAGAGTCGTGCAGGGCTCATTATGGCAAATACTGGTGTTCTAAAAACAATGAATTAGATTGATGCCAATTTCTGGGCATGCAAAGCATTTTACCTCAAGATTACTATTAAATACCTGTGGATAAAAGCATTAATTCAATAAAATATTTATTAAGGGTCAGTTTACTTCCAGTTCCTATTCTAGGTGATGGGAATAGACTAGGAATGAAGTGGACAACTTCTCTCTCTTAAAAGATCTTCTTTTTAGTTGGGGAAGATAGAAAAGAACAGTCCTCTTTTTCTATCTATTTATATGTTTGTCTATATATATAGATACAGATATAGAATATATAGATATAAATATAGATAGATATTTCACACACACAGTTAATGGGGCTACTTAATATAAAAATAGAACAGTTTTAAATTTGTACTGTCTAGTATGGTAGCCACAGTCATATGCGGCAATTTAAATATACGTTTAAGTTAATTAAAATAAAATAAAAAGTTAATTCCTTGGTCTCACAAGCTATTTCAATTGTTTAATAGCCAGATGTGGCCAGTGGCCACCTCAGTGGGTGGTGCAGTTATACAACATTTCTATCATGTCAGTTCTCCTGAATGACACTGGTCCAACTTAGCTGTTTGCATGGCTTACTCCATTTCCCTTTCGTATCAAACCTTGGACTGTTATTGGAATGCTCTAGAGAAACAGAACCTTGAGGCCATACACATATGTAAGGAGATTTACTGTGAGGAATGGGCCCAGGTAATGGAGACTGACAAGTCCTAAGATCTTCAGGGTGTGTTGACAAATTGGACACCCCAGGGAGCCAATGGTGTAGTTTTAGTTCAAAGGCTGGCAGGCTAGACACCCAGGAAGAAGTTCCCATTTCAATCCAAAGGTAGAAAAGAAATGTTCCATTTTAAGGCAGTCAGGCAAGAGGAACCTTCTCTGAGCTGGAGGAGAGTCAGCCTTTCTGTCTATTCAGGCCTTCAACGGATTAGATGAGGCCCACCCATGTCATGAAGGGCAATCTGCTTTACTCAGTCTACTGACTTAAATGTTAATCTTGGCCAAAAATACCCTCACAGAAACATTCAAAATAATGTTTGACCAAACATCTGACAACCCCATAAACTAATCAAGTTGATGATAAAAATTCACCATCACCCCAAACTTAATTCATGTGACTGCTAGTGACTGTAAGACTCTGAAGTGCCGTCAACCCACACCCCACCAATCTGGCTACTAAAATATCAACTTCGATTTTATTTCATTCCAAGGAAATAAACTCTGAAGCCAGAGGCAAAAAGCAGCTTCTACTTGAACTCTATCACATGAAGTTTTAGACCATTTCCTTAGGACAAGATAGAAAGCATGGCTTACTGAAAAGAGCTTATGTTGATGGTTATGTGACATGAGTTCAAATTACAGCCCTAACACTTACTAGTTGCATCACCTTGAGCAAGTGACTGGAAAGATCCTTCATTGTCATTTAAAAAGTGAGACAATACAAAAGAATGTCTAAAAGACGGTGGGTGGTTCATGCCAACATCTCGATGATGTGCCTTTGAGATGGGCGACCATTTCACAATGAGACCAGTGGGTATAGGATGTGTTCTTATCATCTTAATTTGCCCTTGGTATAACTGCTACATGGTAGACACTGAAGAAATATTGAATGAATAAATGTATGCATGAATTTGGGTCTCAACAATTATGAGCTTTTGAAAAAACAGATGCAAGATTATTATGTTTAATACAATGCTGTGTTCACATATTAATCTTCCAAACTGTTTTATGATAGATGATCAATTCTCAAAATTCAAAAGAGAAGGATTTGTTCATAAACAATTCAAGCCTCAGATATTGGCTGCTTTATAAGAAGGCAAAACTATTAGATATTCATTTTTTTTGCATCACTCCTCTTAGTGTGTCAGGGATCAAAATCACATTTAATAGCTTTTTGTTATGTTCACACCATCCAGCTACATTTTCAGTTTAATAATTCACCCACTACTGAAGTCATTACATCTCGCTTGAAAAATTCTGTTTCACTCCAAGAGAGCACGTTGGTTTTTTCCATGCCCTTCACACATCACCTATAAAATACTTTCTGATTTTCTATTTTTCATCTTAATGTGACCTTTCCCTGTAATGAATAAAAATGTGTTCATTAACTAATCTCAGTGAGCTTTCTTTCTGAAAATGAATGCCACGACTCTATGGTGAGACTTCCTCATTATGTTAACAAAAGGGAAAAGGCTGAGTCACAAGTGGCTGATGATTCATTGACTTAGAAGGACCATGAGTCAGCTGGGCCCCAGCTGGAGATTGTCAGGATGACAAGGGAGCCAGGTAGAGCTCTGCTTCTCCAATTGCCCATGTGGAACAAGAGGGCAGGTCATGAGCAGGACCGGAGAAAGGAGGCTCTGTTGGTTGAGGGCGTAGTGGTTGTTGAGCTTCCAGAGGGCAGCCAATGAAGGTAAGAGGGCTTCCACAGGAAAGACCCAAAGGCTCAGGGGGAGGCATGTAAAATTTTACAGAGACAGAAAAGCCACGAATCTGTCACAGGTGGCCTTGTTCCTGAAGTCTGGACATCAAAGTAGCCCTAGCCCTGGGAAATGATTGCAATGGTATATTTACACAGTCCTTTTTGACAAGGTGCTCAGTAAAATTGGAAACACCCATTCCTAAAGAACTGAAAGTCAAGAAATATAATTGCATTTAAGAGACTTAGAAGGACAGGAAACACTTAGAAAGCACCTACTACGTGGGGTGCCACATCTATTATTCTGTTTAATCTTCACCACTCTTGAGGAGTATGGCAAAGCTTCTGTGCTGGGCAGGATATGATAGTGCCCTATGGAGTGGGTATGACAGTGCCCTAAGGAAAGAGCCACATTACTGTACAAAAAAGGGATCCATTTCTGAGGAGGAAGGAATTCCTCTTGTCATCTTCCATACACAGCTAGTGGGAGTAAAAATGGGCACAACTTTCTTGGAGCAAAGTCCAGCAATATTATGCAGATTTGCCTTTGGTATTTATAGAATGTGGTTATGCACAAAAGCATATTAGCCAGCAGGTCCTTTATGGTGTTAATGATATAGAACACATAAAGATGACTTAGTTATATAATACGAGATTAGGTAAATTAAGTCCAGAAAGCATAATAAATGTAATGAAATACTATTCAATTATTTAAAAGGTTATGTGAAAGAAAAATGAACGCTATGTGGTGAAAGGATGTTTGCCATACATGGTAGTATGAAAAAAGTTATAAGAGTGTGAGTAGTATACAGCACATAGGAAGTCTCCTAGTCATTTACCTAATTCTAAAGCATTTTTTTTTTTTTACATCAAATAAAATGTATACAAATATCTTTTACAGTGTCCTAAGTCCCTTTCCTTGGTCAGGCTTCTACCAAATAATTCAGTGGGTTTTTGTTTTTTTTTAAAGATTTTATTCACTATTTTTAGAGAGAAGGGCAGGGAATGGGGAAGAGAGGGAGAGAAGCATCAATGTATGGTTGCCTTTCAACTGCCTCCAGCTACAGATCTGGCTGGAGACCTGGCTTGCAACTTGGTTATTTGCTCTGGTTGGGAATCGAACCTGTGACCTCTGGGTTTGCAGGCTGGTGCCTATCCACTGAGCCACCAGCCAGGGCTAGTTCAGTATTAAAAAAAAAAATCAAATCAAATCAAGGGCATACTCTCTTCTCCTCTTATTCAGCTGGGCACATTTGTATATTTCTCCCACTAGCCCACCTTGTGGCATTCTGAGCAGCACGTGGGGAGAAATGGGCAACCCCCCACCATTTGCACCTAACAGAACTGTTCAAAGGACAAAGATAGAAGCTTTCCTTGCCTGAAGGCAAAGAAATCAGATCTACAGTGTTTACTCAAACTCCCAGAATACTAACCAAAGAAAAAATGTTGAGCAGTGGGAAGGGGTATGTGTTTGCCTGTTTGCTCTGAGGAAATGAACCTCTACCTGTGCCCATCCCCTTTATTATCACTCCTGCCCCAGACTGTGGGAATGGACGGGAGTTCAAAAGGTGCTGGTAATGGGAAGCCAGCAGGCTGAGGTCCACAGTGCTCCGTCCATCTGTTCTTGGTCAATAGGAAAGGACACCTCTTCAGCCTCCTTCTGTGTGGCCTTTTGCGCCTTTCCCTTCTTCACCCACTCATTACATAGGGGCTCTCCCCATAAACTCGGAGTGACCGCAGCTGGAGTTGGCATCTCTTACTATTTTTTTTGTATCTTATTTACTCTTTATTGTATTTTTTTACCTTACCCTTAAGTTCCCTTATACTTCCTCCTCCCCCCCCACCCCCCAGTTTGTTCAGCTGTAAATGGCATCTCTTCACTCTCAACTAGTATCCATGGAGCAGTTTGATTATTGTATTTTCCCCTTGATGCCCTCCTTCTTTCCTATTTTTCAAAAACAGATTTTATTTACTTATCTTTAGAGAGAGGGGAAGGGAAAGAGAAAGAAAGGGAAACGTTGATTGGTGGCTTCTCATATGGGGACCAAACCCACCACCCAGGCATGGATTGTATGTTGGGAGCCTTAGGACCTTCCCAGCTGTGCCTGTATTTCTGGGACAGCCCTTGAGGGAGATGGATGGGACCTTCCCAGCTGTGCCTGTCTTTCTGGGACAGCCCTTCCCAGCTGTGCCTTTCTTTCTGGGACAGCCCCTGAGGGAGATGGATGGGCCCTTCCCAGCTTTGCCTGTCTTTCTGGGACAGCCCTTGAGGGAGATGGATGGGATCTTCCCAGAGAACAGCATGGAGATCCTTGGACTTGATGTGTACTAGATCCTTCCATCCCTGATCGTGTATAATTGCATGGACCAAGGGCTTGCCATTAATGCTGAATTAACAAGAAATTCAATGTACTGAAATAGTATCATGTGCAGTTTGGTCAATGGATACTTCTGGATTTTCCTCCTTTTCGTACTCTAGATTGTCTTATAAGCAATTACAGAGACAGAAGAAGCAGGATACACAGGTTAATTCATTAGTCTAACCCTGACCAGTGTTATAAGCTAAAACCCCTAACTGTCATGGACAGTTGTTATTCTGCTAGGAAAACTCTCTTCCCTGAAATAGAACTTTATACATACATGCTCTCTTGAGAATCATCAGTTTCTAAATCTTCTGCGCCAGACCTGCTAAAAATGGCTCCAAACATCCTCTCCTGCTTCTGGCTAATTGGCTTTTCTCAGCATGGTTTTTCTTAGAATAAATACAATGCTTTCACTATTTTTTTTTTTTTTCTTTTTCTACTCAAACCTTTCAGATCCATTATCTCATCAGACCCATTATCCTTGAGCTAAGCTGGGTACGCATTCTCAGGAGAGTTTTTCACAAGATTAAACCTAAAGCAAAGGGAAATAAAGTCACTTATCGAAGACCTGAGAAAACTAGGTTTATTATTTATGTTTCCTTACTCTCAAATAAACATTGTCCGTTAGATTCTCCCTAAAATGAAATTCATGTAGAATAAATTAATATACATTTTTTTAACCAATGATAATTGTCCCCTACTAATGAGTATTAGGGGTTCTAATTGCCTTACTTGTAGGGGAGGGGCCTTTCCATGAAGTGCATTTGTCTTAATGTTACTGACACCTGAGTCACTGCCTATAAGAGTTGCGACCTTCTAATTAACTAAGGTTCTGACACATTTAGGGGGCTGATGTGGTAATTCATGGGGGACAGGGAGTGAGAGGAATAGAAACTAACTTAAAGATCTGGGGTGATTCATGAGTTCTCCAAAATGTCTGGAAAGCTAACCCCACATTCTAGTCTGTAAAGGAAAAGGGCATATGACAGTGGTCAAATGCAAAGGAGTGGCCATGTTATTGTGACTCAGTTGGGGACAAAACTTGACCCTAAGTCTAAGTAATTGTTATTGTTAATATTATTTGCTTTTATGCCAAGACATGGCATTTGGAAAGGGCAACCTGCCTATGAACATCCTCTGGAGCTGCTGGGAGGGCCAATTGCCCTTCCCCAATTCTAGAAGACAGAGCAGAACACACTGCTGGCAACAAAAGGTCATTCCCCGCCACCAGGAGCACACTGGGCTGAGCCTGTGTGGGGTGCTGGCATCAGAGAAACCAATTAGCATGATGAAACCATTTAACACCCATTATCTCCTCTGAGCCTCACACCTCCCCTGAGGTGGGCATAATTATACCAGCCTCGTATATCAGGAAACTGGGGCTTGAAGAAGTTAATGAATTACCCAGTGTAAGAAAGCCAGTAAATGTTGGAACTCAGAAGGGACCCAAAGCTTTAACTTAATCAACATTTTAAACCGCTCTGGGATGAGTCACTTGATCCAAGGTCCTTCACCACTGAACACATGTTTCACCTGTTAAGACCTCACATCCTTCACCAGCAAATGGAGACAAAATACTACCTGCTTTACAGCAGAGGCTGAGGAGTGGATAAGAAATGTAGGAAAATCCCTGACACACGATAGCCAATCATTCTTTGTTGGTTGATTTTCACTTGATTATCAGGCTTTCGTATTGTTAATTCAACCACTGTTTATTGAGCTGTAGTATCAGCTATCATTATTGGTCGATCCCAGTGGTGGGTAATTTCTCGTTACTGTTTTTGTAATCCCTAAAATAAGCCTACAAGGTAGGTATTATTCTTATCTTTATTTTACAAATGAGAAAACAGACTTCAAAAGATTACATCATACACAAAGCCATTTCCAAAGCCATTTTACTAAAAACAATGTTGTAAAAATATTTTTAAAAGATTATTTATTTATTTATTATTTTTAGAGAGAGGGGAAGGGAGAGAGGCAGAGAGGGAGAGAGACATCAACGTATGGTTGCCTTTCACCTGCCTCCAGCTAAAGACCTGGCTGGAGACCTGGTTTGCAACCTGATTATATGCCCTGACTGGGAATCGAACCAGCGACCTTTGGGTTGTAGACCAGCACCTATCCTCTGAGCCACCAGCCAGGGGATATATTTGCAATTTAAAACAAACTGATTCTGCTTGATCCTGGGACTCTGTGTCCAGGGAGCAAGATGATTGCTGGGGAAGCTGGATTTGGCAGCTACCCAATCCCATATTTATAAAAACGCCGATAATGCATGCTATTTATTTTTACCTTAGATCGGTCTCTGGTGAAATCCACCTCTTGTAATAGAGAGAATAGGGCTGGCTCAGTATTATTCTCTTGTCTAAAATACAAATATTCTGCTCTATCTTTCACTGCCCCTGACCTTTACACATGTAAATTTCTGTGCCTTAAATACCTCATGACGCTGTTTACCTCTGTCTAACTTTCTACCACTAACCAAGAGAAAGCCACCACTGTCTCTACCTAATCAGTAAAACAACCTTCTAAAAGCTCTTCCATCTTCACCTCTTCCTCAACCCAGCCCTTCCTCCACAACACAAAAGGAATGATCCATCTAAAATAGAAATGCCACGTGGTGTCGCTGTGTAGCTCAGCACACACCGTAGGCTCCTTCTCACCTTATGAATAGTTTATATGAAAATGTATGTCAGTCAAGGACTTCCCAGTTAGGACGCAGCCTCTTCTCCAGCTGGACCTTCTGCTCCTGCGAGAGTGAATCGGGGAAGTTCTCCCAACTCAGCAACCTCTTCTCACCTCTGGGTCTTTGCATATGCTGTTCCCTGTGCGCAGTGCTCTTCTTGTTTCTTTGTTTGACTCCCTCACATTCTTCCAAATCTCTGTGAAATAGTTTTATGGACAACTATAATCACTTTCTCAGTATAAACCCCCACAAATATGCCATGCGAATCAACAGATACGAACACTGATGTCCATAACACTGTTATTAGTAGACAAAATCTGGAAACAACCCAAATGCCCTCCAACAGTAACACGTAAATAATTTATAGTGTGTTCATTTCCCTAAATAAGGTAAGGCAATGGCATTGAATAAAAAACAGCTCTAGCCAACATGATGAATCTTACTGAACCAAAGAAGCTGGAACATGAGGCTACTTAGATTCTGTTTATTTAAAAAATGTTCGTAGATGGACAAGCTAAGCTGTAGTGTTTAGAGGAGAAAGCTTAGGTGGTGCAAGTATGCAGAGAAACAGAAAGAAATGACAATATCTGTCAGTAAAGTGGTTACCTGCGGGGAAAATGGATGAGCAGGGGGCCTGAGGAGCTCCTGGAGCTCTGGAATGTTCTGTTTCTTGACCTCTGTGGTGATTCACAGGTATTTGCTTCATGAGAGAGCATTGCTATGAATACCTTAGTTATGTTTTATAATACAAAACATTAAGAATTCAAGTGAATGAATGAATGAAAGAAAAATCCAACATTCATGATAGTCCTGAGGAGCTTTCTCTCGCTGCTTCTTATTCCCACACTTTTGGGAGGAAGATGAAAAAGGTGTTTAGGTAAGAGTTTGATCCCTCCCCTTATTCAGGGCTTCCTCATGCCTCTATTTCCCCTGTTGTCCCATTTCCTCCCTCCCTTGCTCTGTCTCAGGAGGGAAGAGCCGCCATGCTGGTCTGCCCAGGGGCTGCTGACCACAGAGGCTCTTGGCGAGAACCCTCTGAAGCAGTGAGGTCACTGGAGGGTGGCCTCTTTCTGTCCATCACTTTCAGTGGACATTCTCCAAGGGCGGGTGCATCTAGCAAACATGCAGAAGGAGGCATCAGAGCTGTCCCCTGGGATTGGTCCTCACACTACGTCATTGGCCCCGCTGCCTCCTTATCCACATCTGGGCCCTGGCTGAGTCACTCACTGGAGGCGAAGAGCGCAGGTTGGCATCTCGTGTTCTGGGCGTTGTCTTGGTAGGGGCAGGAGCAGCCACCAAATGAGCATGTGAAACACGGGCCCGCCTGAAAGGAAAAGACAAATGAACCTGAGCTCTGGAATTTTATTTGACTCCAGAATTTTTTATTTACATAAAACCTTGAGCATACACACCTCCTCTAGGCCTGACCCCGCGTTGGTTGTCAGTTGCACTGGTCCCTGACTCACCCACACTGGGCAGGAGTGAAGTGGGCAGGTCACCTGCAAGGGTCCCCAGCACCCTGGATCTGCTTTCTCTGCACACCAGCACAAAGCACTGATGCAGTGCCCGCCTTTGAGGGGCACTTGAAGAGCAGTGTGTGTGTTCTGCCCTGGCAACGGAGCCTGCAGCATTTTGCTGGTAAAGGGAAGGGGAAAAAGCAATACGTCCATTTAAAATGTAATGGTGGCTGCTAAGCAGAGCCCCAAAGGACACTCCATGGAGGAGTGAGGCTTAGGGAGAAGGCTTCAGGGAAGGAGGAGGGAGAAATTCAGTGAAGTGGTTTAGCTTCATACTTTCCAAATAGCCTGACTTGGAAACATCCCTACCTGTACATCTGACCCAGAAATAGTAATAGCCACTCAATTGAGAGTATCTGGAACATGCCTGGAGTTCTACACATGCTCAGTTGTGATGTTAACCCCATTTTGAGGTTCTTCTATCAATATTGCCATGTTAGGTTGTCTCAAACTTTTGCCCTTGCAGTTTTGGAAAAAGATTTCTAGAAAGAGGATTGCTGGGTCAAATAATAACAGATTAGCTGAACAAAGGTGGAGAAGCAGCATCAGGGTGGTCTTTGGAAGGCCACATCCAGAACACTGTTTCCAGGTGAAGCCTGCCGGGGGTATGTCTATATGCTCTGGTCCCATTGAACTCAGATCCCATCAGGAGATGGGAGTGCTAAGCTAACACACAAGGTGTTCTCTTCTGTCCTTCCCAAATGGGTCTTCCTTGATTAATAGCACCCTGCCTCTAACTCTCAACATAATGACAGACGAGAGACAGATAATGTAAACGACTGATTATATCTAAAGTTTCATTTTCAGCCTATGACTCTAATTCCTTATTTCCCTTTCCTATACATTTCACCTTGACAGCTAGAATGAATTATGATTATTCATCAACAATCTAGAAGACAGTAGTGTAATGTCTCCAAGGGAATTGAAGAAAGTACTAATCTAGAATTTTAGCAAAAAGAGTTTTCCAAGATAAAATTGAAATAAGTATACTTTCAGACGAAAACAGGAAATTTGATACCAGCAAACTTACACCAATAAATAAAATAAAAGGTATTCTTTAGAAGAAGAAAAAGGAAAGCTTGAAGTTGCAAGAAAAAATAAAAACTGTTTAAATGTGAATCCATCTAAATAAATGTTGTCTCTAAAAACAATACTAATAATGATGAGGTACTGGAATATCGAAATAAATACATGGCAACAATAGCATTTAAGTATGTAGCAGGGAAAACAGAATTAAGAGTTTCTATGGCCTGCACATTGCCTGGCAAATGGTAAGAGTATTTGTATTAAACCCTAAGTCATGGCACATGTGGTAATTTCTAGGGTAATTACTAAAATAGTAGCACAATAATGTACTATAACTAGGCTAATAGGGAGAAATAGAATTAAAAATGATCAGCCTCCAAATAGAGCAAGAGTAGGTAAAAAATAAGTAAGTGGGAGTGTGGGAAGCAAGTAGTAAAATGCTCTATTTAAACTGATGTGTATGAGCATAAAATAGTATTAAGTGTAAAATGACTATATGCCAACTAAATAATTGTACATTAGATTCAGATATTACATTATGATAAAAAAATAAATTCATGGGAAATACATAATTGTAAAAAAATGTATGTATGTAACCATATAGCCTTAAAATGCATGAAACGAAAATTCGTAGTCTTAAGAAAGAAAATGCACAAGTCCTCAATCATAGTAATAGAGTCTAATACACTTCTCTTAATAACTGATAGAACAAATAGATAAAAGTATGTATATGAAAGATTTCAACAACCTGATTAACAAACATAAGCTGATTCATATATATAAAACATGCATAATACCATCTGAGCATTTTTTCTATTTGAGTAACACAAAACATTTATAAAAATCATAGATCATAAAAATTTTAAAGGAGTCAATTTATACTAGAATGTAATCAAACTAGAGATCTGAACAGCAAAAATCTTAGAGAATTCCCATGTGCTGGGAAGTCACAAAGAAGAAATGATGAAAAAATTTAAATAGATAGAATGGCACAAAAGTAGATTTATAGTTGTGATTATGCAAAACAGTTTATTCTTGTATTGTTATTTATTAAGTATTGTATTAGGGTAGAAAAGATGGAAAATATTAAGCAAAATGTCAAGTAGTCATTTATGACTGGGAGACAGAACCATAAATTTCCCCCCCCACTTTTCTGTTTTTGTAGCTATATTTAATAAATACGTTATTTTTTTACAAAGAAAATTTATGACATTTATGGAAAAGAATATATGGGAGTCAGCACAATCCTTTCCAAATGCAAACATTTGTTCAGAGTATAAGTATGTTGGTCTAAGTAAGATGCTCATTTGTACACATCATTATTCTTAGTGCTTTACTTTTCCGAAAAATGAGAAAAACCTTTTTGAGATTTTCACTATTCTCACCTTGAAAACAAATAGCAGCTAACAGATTGGGTGGAAAAGGGAAGATTCTAAAAACAGGAGCATTGCTTTCTGTCTGGACTTGAACTCCTATTCTCAATCAAATACTGCCTACCATTTCACTTTTCCCTTCCCAGTGAAAAGAGTAAAGCTCTCCTATTACTAAGCAACAGGTTTACATGAGCCACACTCTCTTTCTCATTAAATCAGGAGCAACATGCCCAATAAAAGGAGACCCATCAGCCTGGCTCAGTATCCATAGCAGCAGCCAACAGAAAGCTATGCAGGGACCAGGCTTACAAAGTGACCTATTACATGTTGTCCCAGAGACCTTACTGACACCTCCAAGACCTGCAGAAAAATTACTCTGCTCTACCTTTCTTTTTTTTTTTTTTTTTAATAATTTTATTGTTGTTGTATTACATTCCATCCCCTTTTTGCTCCCCTTGCTCTACCTTTCTGACCTCATGGGCCCACAGTGGCGCTGTGGTAACTGTGGCATTAAAGGATGGTTTGAACTTGACATGAAATAAGGACATCATCTTAGGTATTTTGAAAGATCATTTTCTTGACTTTGGGTGGTGACCACACAACGAAATATACGGATGATGTGTTATAACACTGTACACTGGGACCAGTATAATTTTTTAACCAATGGCACTCCAATGCATTTAATACAATAAAACAGAAAAAAAAGCAAGAACATTTTCTTTGAGTCAATATATGTCCTGTGACCAAATAAGGGAGAGACCTCAGGGCTGCTTTGACGTAAACAAACTGTCAGGAGGCGGCAGGGCTACAGATCAGCCAGACCTGAGATTGACTCTGGCTTCTACCTCAAATTGAGGGTAACAAAAAAAATTTAAGTTTTAAATTTTCTTCTGAGGCCCGATAGCTTCATACATAGCAAGGGAGATAAGAAGGCCTAGCTTTGAAAATTACGAGGTGCCTGGTAGTTAATAAGCATGCAATAAAATGTTATTTCTTTGCCACAGAAATTCAGGATGTTTTGTGAAAAATCATTAAAAAAAGACTAGCCAGCTGTTCTAGAGAGAAGATTTGTGTGTGTGTATGTGTGTGTGTGTATGTTAGAAGCAGTGGTCAGAAAGAATTATGTGTCATGGTGCGGATATATAGTTAGAGGTGGAAACAGAAACCTGCAAGATCCAGGAGAGAGGCTTCTAGACTCTCAGCGTAAAAGTTAGGATGAAAGAGAAACAATTAGCCAACTCATTTTAAAAGGTCAGCTGAACCTAACTATGGTATATTCTAGGTGAAAGGTATTTTTATATTGTGTCCAATTTTCCCATCTTCCAAGCGAAAACAAAACAAACTATGCCAGGGTTCAGAGAAGGGAAGGGAATTTCTTACGGTCCCATGACATGTGGGGAGCAGAAATGGGACTGGGACCCTCCCAGCCCCCCTATTTCTGGAAAGATGGGATTCCCCTTGCCCTCTGAGATACTGCTGAGCCTTCTTGGGAACGCCTGTGTAGCTAGGCCCAGGGCTAGATGCAATGTGTGCACCCACCCCGCCCCCTTCAGTGCACCTCCAGGAAGAGGGCGAGGACAGGGAGATGGAGAGAGGGCACCACAAGTTGGAAGATGGCACAACCCGCAATGCCAAGCCACAAGTAGCATGGAGTGAAGCACACGGATGCACACACATTCACACATACAAATTTCTTCAAAAATGGAACTCTTCTAAGCAATAATGCAGAATTTTATTAAAAAAAAAAAAAAAAGAATAGAATGTAGCAGAAAAGACAGGGAGATGTTAAGAAGAGTACAGGGAAAGGTAAAGCCAAAGAACTTACATGCATGACCCATGGACATGAACTAGGGGTGGGGTGGGGTGGGATTGCTAGACGGAGGGGGTGCTGGGTGGAGGGGGGCAAAGGGAAAAGAAATTGGGGGCAAACGTAACAGCATAGTCAATAAGAAAAGTTAAAGAAAATTAATTGATCCAGCTTAAAAAAAGGAATAGAATGTAGGGATTTTCCCTGCTCAGGTGTGAGTGTGTGTGTGTGTGTGTGTGTGTGTGGAAGGAGGCCAACCAGGTTTTTGCCTGCTCCCCCTCCTTTTCCTCATCTCAGCAACACCTGAGGTAGCAGTTTGAAAAGATAGTAACCAACTCCACTGGAGTCCCACTGCACTTCATGGACATAGAGAGCCCAATCCGAGCTCATGCGGGGACTAGAATTCTGAATCTCTTCAATATGCTGGTCTCGAGCTCTGTCTCCTATCCTTTGTCCCCTGTGGTCTCTGGTACCGTCACAAGCCCATCATCTGGCAGATCCAAAGCACCTCACGCCTGCAAAACCCATCACACAGAGGGTCGGGGTTAGCATAGGTCATCGACTGGATCGGAAGGAGTGTGGAAGAAGGTGCGTGGCAGAAGAAAAAGAAACGGAGCAAATACTAAACCCATAGTGTGTTTGCTATTGACTTTTCCAGCAAACCTGCCAAATAGTTATGTGTAGCAACGAACACATTTTAATGCCACTGTTTTATCAGCTCACGCCTCAAGAGGAAAGACTTTCTTATTCTCACAGACGTGGGGGATGCATTACTCCCGAAGCACTCAGGCCCGCAGCTGACAGGCACTCTGTCAGACTGAAGTATTTTGGGGAGCAGGGGCAGTCAGGGAAAACCGCCATGGTTACCAGTCAGTTGGAGTGTAGAGCTGTTGGGATGGTTACCATGGGAAGCGGCTGCTCCTGAAGAAATGACTGACCTGTCTGTGAAAAATAATCTCATTAGTAATGGGACGCTTGGGCTTATTTAAGTCCAATGGACTGACAGCCTTATTCAAACTGTTCTGAGAATAAGACTATCCTGGCTTTGAAATTCACAGCACAGACCCAATTGCTCACGCAACAAACTTTTGGGACATTCTCTGATGATTTCTCCAGGCTTTTGAATTTCCAACTCCGGGCTCCACACCTACCGTTTCTGCTGCATGTGTATTTTACTTTCTAGAGAAGCTCTACGTATTTCCTGACATTTAGCATCTGAAGTATTTAAAGGAAACGGTCATGGCGGTCATGTTGCATTGCAAGGGAGGACAAGACCACAGGGGCTGGGTTCTGGAACTTGGCTGTGCCTCGTCCTGCTGTGCTAGTTGGCCATGCTCCCTCTGAAGGGCCAACTGATGCCACAAGATGACAATCCCAAGGTATCCATTATATATGGCAGCATAGAAGTTGGTGATTTCTGATGAGAGACATTTCAAAGAAGTGATAGGGAAGCCCATTTACCTGGGGGAGGCAAGAGCTCAGCATTCAAACTCAAACTCTCATTTTTTTATCAGATAAATGGCAAAATGTGGCCCTTTTTTAGCTCAAAGCACCTACTCAGAATCTAGACAAAATTGTGAGCTAAGCAGTCCATATACAATGCTTATCTAAGGACCCTTTTGGCATGGAAGTGCCCTGCAGGAGCAAAACATGGGATTGAGTAAGAGGAAAAGGAAATCAAAGATAGATTAAGGTGAAGTAATCAAAGTATCGGAAGCTTCCAAAATCACACAGCAGGAGGTAACTAGAGTGAGATCTAATCCAAACCTGTTTCACCCACAAATGTGGGCTAACCCCTTCAGCCTACCTGGGACACCTGCCCAGAGAACACCCCTCCGCTCCCTGGCTGTCTCCACTCCTCAACACACACACACCCCACCCGACCCCCAGTGCACAAGGCCAGCTCAGTGCACTGAGAGACTCCCAGCCTTCACCCTGTCCGGTCAACTCTGGCTCTGTCTTCAGAAAAAGCTGAAATACCATTGTCTTCGTGTAGCTGTCTTTGATCTACCCCTAATCGTACTCCAGTGTAGCACTGTCGTAACTCTAGCACTATATTCCATTGTGTGGTTACTTTATTAGTGTGTCTTCCCCATAACGTGGAGACAATGTGTGTTTTCACTCTCCATTGACATCTTAGT
The DNA here is from genome assembly GCA_004026585.1 of Noctilio leporinus. Taxonomy (NCBI): domain Eukaryota; kingdom Metazoa; phylum Chordata; class Mammalia; order Chiroptera; family Noctilionidae; genus Noctilio; species Noctilio leporinus. Next base: position 143,745 of record PVIW01002360.1, on the reverse strand, counting down.
GTCTAGGACAATGGCTGGCACATAGCAAGTCTTGGTGGATATCTGTTGAGTGGATAAAGGCATGTTGGGGTGTGAGAATATGCTCTGGGGATCATTTCAATAGTGTCTTTATTGGTTGATTTCCCTAGCACAGCATGCTGGGACACCTCTGTAAGCTTTTGGATGTGGGTCTGTGTTGTTTGAAGACCTAGTAAGCAAGAGGCAATCGGGGTATGATTTTGATGAAATTCTTTTTTTACACTGTAATGTATTGCCCATTTTTCTCCAAAGGTTCTAACGTCGTTATCCTAGTCTGGGGACTATGCATTATTAACAAAATTTCTTCTTAAGCCATTGAGAAAAATGAACTCATTCCTCATTAAAATCGAATTACTGAAGTGAAATATGAAAAGATTTCATTGGTAACCATAGGTCTTTGGAGATTACATAGGTTATACTTGAGAATACAGTAAAAATACTTTACAAACTATACATTCTACGTCTATCAACAACTCAATCCCAGGAAAGCAAGATGGTGCTTTTGAGTTTTGGCGATGATAAATGCATCCACTATAAACGCTGATGTGCCAGTGTTTGTGTGGATGGAGGCTCTCAGGTCAGTTGGGGAAGCACCAGGGAGCATGACCGCTGGGTGGTACTACGGGTAGGTGAAGTTGGGTGAGAAACTGCGAAGCTGCCTTCCGGAGTGGCTGCTCCATTTTGCATTCCCCTCAGTAATGAATGGGGGGTCCTGTTGCTCACATCTCTCCAGCATCTGGTTTGCCAGGGGCGTCTGGACTGTTATTGTAGGTGCGTAGTGGCATCTAATTGTTTGCATTTGCAGTTCCTAGATGCACCTTGTCATATGCTTGTTTGCCACCAGCGGCTGCTCAGACCTCTTGCCCGTTGGGTTGTTTGTTTTCTTATTGCATTTTCAGCATTCCTGGTACATTTTAAATATCAGCCCTTTACCAGATGTACACATACATAGGTTGCAAATATTATCTCCCAGGCTCCGGCTTGTCTTTTTATGCTCTTAATATATTTGTTTTTAACCCTGAGGTAATTCTCCTACTCTTTTCCAGATTGGTTCTGTTTATTGTAATTTCATGAGTCAAGTGTTTGTTAACTTAATGTCTTTATTTGCTCCTGTTTGAACATGAAAATATGCCTGTTTCTATCCTTTCTTCTTGGTACACTGTTGGCTGAATTCCCATATTTATTTATTCACTAGGGTTTTTAAAATAATGATGAAAAGTGATATTTTATGGGAATTTCAAAATACTAAAGTGGAATACAAAAATTAAAAGACACATGCTCTACGATGAACAGTTAGTAAAATTAAATGAGAAGGATGTCCACTTCTGGATAGGAGGCAGTGGCTTGCAATAGACTGATGTGCCCTGGATTGATGACAGAAGCCAGATAAAATCCAAAATTCCATCTGTTTGGAGACCGCAGAGGGTCCTTCACTGACTGGCTTATTTCACTAAGCATAATACTTTTCAGTTCCACCCATGTTGTTGCAAAGGTTAGGAGTTCTATCTTTCTTTCTGCTGCATAATATTCCATTGTGTAAATGTACCAAAGTTTTTTGATCCAATCATCCACTGATGGGCACTTAGGCTATTTCCAGCATTTAGCTATTGTAAATAGTGCTGCTATGAACATAGGGGTACATAGGTTCTTATGGATTGATGTTTCAGGGTTCTTCAGGTGTAGTCCTAGTAGTGGGATTGCTGGGTCAAAAGGCAGTTCCATTTTTAGTTTTTTAAGGAAACCCCATACTGTTTTCCATAGTGGCTGCACCGGCCTGCATTCCCACCAACAGTGCACCAGGGTTCCCTTTGCCCCGCATCCTCGCCAACACTTGCTGTTTGTTGATTTGTTGATGATTGCCATTCTGACAGGTGTGAGGTGGTATCTTATTGTGATTTAAATTTTTACCTCTCTGATGGCTAGTGATGTTGAGCATTCTTTCATATGCCTCTGGGCCCTTTGTTCATCTTCCTCAGAGAGTTGTCTGTTCAGGTCCTTTGCCCATTTTTTAATTGGGTTGTTTGTCTCTCTGGTGTTGAGTTGCATTAGTTCTTTATATATTTTGGAGATCAAACCCTTATCTGAGGTATCACTGGCAAAAATATTTTTCCATACAGTTGGAAAAATTTTGCTCGTATTTTCTTTAGCTGAACAGAAACTTTTCAGTTTGATATAGTCCCATAGGAAATCGAGCAATTTAGTCATTGCTGCATTTTGCTCTCCTGTTGACAATTTACTATGCCAGGTGTTCTCAGATCAAGAAATTCTTGAGGTATGGCAAATAGTCAAGACACCCTCTGGGCATGAAAGGAAGGGCTGTGCCAGGATTTCTGGGATGTGCTCACCTTCACGTTGGCTTTGGTGGAAAATATGAGGCATGTCCAGTAAATATCCATCCATATGATATGAAAAATAGACACTTATTGAGGAAGATACAAGATACAAGAATTATTGCACAAAGGATAATGACACCTCAGTCACCCTTCAAAGTAGGTACCTTGGCACCTCCCACGTTCTCCCATTTGCCATCAACTGCCTTGTTATATTTTCCTGAATCTCATCCATGGTCTGAAATCTCATCCCTTTCAAAGGTGATTTTAATTTTTGGAAAAGCTAGGAGTTGCAGGGCACCAAATCTGGGCCACAGAGGGGTTGAGTCAACTGGGTGATTTGATGTTTTTCCAAAAAAACTCTGAACGAGATGTGATGCATGAGCAGGTACATTGTCATGATGAAGCTGCCAATCACCAGTTGCCCATAGCTGTGACCTTCTGAATCACCCATAGTTTCCATGGAGGAATGTTCAAGCTTAATGAAAAATTTGATGTAGATTTGTTGCTCTACTCGCTCAGTCATTTTGAATGTGACAGCACCACAGTACGCATGCTCACTCAATGGCATCTATCAATTCCACTGACTAGTACAGTGAAGCCATCATTGTTCACGCATGCCCATTCCGGTCCACTTTCCTTGGCTTCCAGGTTACATCAATGTATGCAAACCATTCTCCTTTAACCATAACAATGGCTGGACTTTTTTTGGACACACCTCATGGGTGAGCAGTACTTTTTATTAATTTCACCACTGGGAAGAAGTTGATTCACTTTCTCAGTTCCAATGCAAAAATAACTATCAACAAGTAATAAAGAAATAATCTCATACTACAAAGATAACAGGAAAGGTGGAGCCATGGACAGATATTGGGTGAGAACCACAGGGCAGTGTTGGAGAAGCAGCTCCCCCAAACAAGGGCATGCATGACCCTAGAATGGGCACAATGTGAGGACAAAGCAACAGTTGTCCACTGTGCCAGCATTTGGGGTCCCTTCTCACAAACTGTGGAGTTAATGCTACCCTCTGGATACAGAGATATTGTAGGCATGATTGATATGGAAAAGAAAACTTTGTCTTTTTTGTTCTGATTCAACACGGCAAACATGGCTTCTGTTTAAAATTATACTGAGAAATCTTGGAAGCACCCCAGATAGTTACACAATAAAAAGGCAACATACCACCAAATATCACTGACTCCAGCAACCCACAAAAAGAAATCTTTTATCTAGCACAAGTGAAACTTAGTACTATTCCTGGTAAAGGCCACATTTTCCCTGACCTCATAAAATATCTCCTCTCTAAACCCTGTAAATTCTCAACTTTGATACCCAGGGGCCGGTGGCAATAATACAAGCTCATTTTAGTTGCCTCATTTACAGAAAAAAGGGTGATCTCTAGAGAAACACAGATTGAATGTATCCGGATTTAGCACCTTTAAACTATCAGTGGCAAATAGGCAGGGGAAAGAATTTCAAGTATGACATTGAATTTTGTTCCTGTAGACTGAAAAAGCCCTAAGTATCTAAATATGGGGAGAGGCATAAAAGTATATGTGGCTCTTTTGTTAGAAGGAATTAGTTTTTGCTTTGTTTTCCATGAAAAGATTCATCCTTTAATCAACTTTTTAATTTCACATTCAAAATTAAATTAAAATAATGGAATTTGTATTTCTAGCCTAGAGGTAGAATTTATTTTTTCAAACCTTGTTGCATAAAACCTACCTTGAAGAAAAATTTTTATAGAATAGTCATGGGGAGGTAAAATACAGCATAGGGGACATAGTCAATATTGTAATAACTCTGAACAGTGCCAGGTGGGAACTAGCTTCATCAGGGTGATCACTTTGTAAGTTATTTCTCTGGAGTAAAAGCTGTGTGGTTGCTGGGTCGTACGGCAAATACATGATTAGCTTTTCAGAAACTGCCAAACTCTTTTCTAAAGTGACTGTAACATTTTACATTGTCATTAGTAATGTATGAAGGATCCATTTCTCCACATCCTTGACAGCACTTGAGATCATCCTATTTTAAATTTTAAATTTTACTTGTGAGGTATATATATATATATATATATATATATATATATATATATACATAAATATTATTCAGCCATATATTTAAAATGAGGAAATGAGGAAATCCTACCACTGGTAACATGGATAGACCTTGAAGACATTACATTAAGTGAAATAAGTCAGACAGCCAAAGACAAATACTGCATGATCTCATTCACATGTTGAAACCTGAAAAATAAAAAACAAAAATACCAAATTCAAAGCAAAGAGTTTAGACTTGTGGTCACTAAAGGTGGAGAGTTGGGGTAGGGACTGAAGGTAGGTGGTCAAAAGGCACAACTTCCAGTGATAAGATAAATAACTACTAGGGACATAATGTACAACATAATGACTATAGTCAATACTGCTGTATGATATTTAGGAAAGCTATTCAGAGAGTTAATCAGATAATTTATCATCACAAGGAGATAATTTTTTAAAGTTGTACCTATATGAGATGATGGATGTTCGCTGAACTTACTGTAATTAATTCACAATGTATTACTTACTGTAATTAATCCCACAATGTAAATAAAATCAGCATGCTATGTGCCTTAAACTTATATGTGATGTACGTCTATCTTTTTACCCCAATAGAACTGGGGTAAAAAGAAGCCCAATAGTGCTAGATAGAGAGGAGGTTCAAATATTCTAAATTCAATTTGGGTCTGCTTTGTTTAAATTTTTTAAAATCTATTCAACATTCTCAGTTGCATTGTTCCCACTTTTCCTATTTTTACTTCTAGCTGTATAATACCCAGTTTCCCTATTCAAAGACCAGTGGCTCCAGACACCCATTAAATACATGAGATAGATACTCTCTTTGAGATTCAGTCTCTCTGTCAAAACCAGTGAGGCTATTAGTTGGCCATGCCCAGAGTGATTTGGTGCCTAGCAGAATCCCAAGTACTCTGACTTCAAATGGATTGGGGAAAATGATATAATAAATTACTCTCTGGAGTATGAAAGGAGGTAATTGGCAGTAAATCTGAATAATTAAAAAAGACTGCACATGCTGAAATCATTAACATTGCTCAGACCATGCAAATAACATTAACATATTTAATTTTTAACACCCCATTTAATTTTTAAAGAATACATAAAAGAAATGTCTGATTTCAGTAATGTTGTGAAATAAGAAATCTGAAACTCCTCTTGCTAAACATGTTAAGAAACGGTGGCCAAGTAGAACATCTTTTAAATGCATTGCTAAGCATTTTAGAAATTCTTAGGCATCTGAAACAGGGAGAAAATGAGATCCCGGAGTATCTGTGCATGTGCTTATTTCGGGGCTTCCGTAACTGTGCAGTGGTTGGCCCTCCCTGGGGGCCACCCTAAGGACGGGGCTCTAATGGGAAAGGCAGAGAAAGGTCAAGTGTTAGGCTCATGAGAGGCAGAGCTGAGCGCCTAGTATCAAGTTAGGATCTGTGACAAGCTGCTTCCTACCTGAGGGGACAACAACCCAGGGAAGAGATCAATGTACCGGTAGAAAGGGCTAAAATGCTTGAGTCCATTACCTGGATTTCAGGTCAAAACTTTTAAAAGCTAAATACAAGAAATCAATGTACAAAAATTTTCAGTAATATTAGCAGGGCTCTAGGGAGAGGAGAACACAAAATACCCTGGAAATATATGTCTTCAACCTATGCTAGAAAGAATTCCCACAGGAAAAGCTCTGGTAACTATTAGCTCACAATCCCACATTATGAAACACAGGGGGAAATCATTCACCATGATGGAAGAACTATTGTACATATACGGTATAATAATCTGATAGAGACTATACATTGAAGGTGTTCAACATCAGTAAAGAAAACTTCCAGTTCTGGCCATGAGAGCATAAGGAATATCAGACTGACACACCTGGTATAAACACCTCTAACCCTGGACAACATGTAAGAAGAAATACTTAAGGCTTTGGACCACAGACAGTGCAGGTCTGTGTCTCCTGGGAGAAAGGAAAACACACATAAAGTGAACTCCACACTCAACCTGTGCCGGAGGCACCCAAGAGCACTTCCTGAGGGGGAGCACAGGGGAGAGGCAGAAGCAGAGAGCCATTAGTTACCTCCCTGAGCAAAGGAAACACCCGCTGAAAAGCAGAGTAACTAGGGAGCCTCTATGTTAACATTAAAGTATATGCTGCATGACAAGAAGGCTCTTTCAGTTTAAAAAGACATAACAATCCTAAATCATTTTGCGTCTGTTAACAGAAGTTCCAACTCCATGAAGCAAAAATTGACAGAGCTATAAAATAAAATAGATTAATCCATAATTATAGCTGGTGACTCTCTGACTCCTATCTAGTTATTATTGTTAGAGCTATTAGAGGATTTGCAATACTATCCAATAATTTAACCAACTTGATATCTAGAGAAATATTCATCAACAACTGAACATTCACCAAGATACATTGTGTGCTGGGACCAAGAGAAGTCTGAATAAATTTAAAGGGGTTGAAATCATACAGAATACGTGTTCTGACCATGATGAAATTAAAAATCAATAATAAAATGATATCTGGAAAACATCCAAGTATTTAGAAATTAAACCACATAGGTTCTACATTATACACAGGTCAAAGAAAAAAAAAAAAAAAAACAATATGAAAGGCAATTGCAAAAGATTGGAACTAATTACAATTAAAACCCAAAATACTAGCTAAAGAAGTTCTTTGGTGGGAATTTACAACTTGAAATGCTTATATTAGAGAAGACTGCTATAAAATCAATGATGTAGGGTTTCACCTTTAAAAATAGTAGAAAATGAGACCAATTAAACCTTTTAAAAAAGCAAAAGGAAAGAAATAATAATGAGAAACAATAGAGAGAAATCAGATACAGTCAAACAATAGAGAAAATTCAAAGAAAAAAATGTGTTATTTGAAAAGATCAATAAAATTGATAGCCCCCATAAAAATGAACCTTTAGCTAGAAAGAATGAAAAATAGCGTAAGTTACCAATATCAAGAAAAAAGGAATATTGCTATTAGAGCAAGTAGATTTTAAAAATTTAATAAGAAATAGTATGAATTACTTTATGCCAATGAATTTGGCAACTTAGACAAAAAGAATAATCCTTGAAAGACAGAATTACCAATAGTGGCACTAAGAAAATTAAAAATCTGAACAGCCTTGCATGTATTAAAGAAATTGAATTCAAATTGAAAATGAACTCCGGTCTCAGCTGGCTTTACCAGTGACTTCTATCAAACATTTCATGAAGAAATAACACCAATATCACACAGTTCTTTCAGAAAATGGAAGAAGAGAGAACATTTTCCACCTCATCCCTGAGGCCAGCCATACTCCTAGAACAACATCAGATAAAGATTCCTCAAGAAAAGCAACATAAAATCCAAGAGGCTGGAACTAATAACTAAGTGTGATGGCTTTTTGCGGTGTCACCTTTAAGAGGCTACAGTTCCCAGTTGATCAAACAAACACTACTAATCTAGGTGACACGGTAAATAGATTTGGAAGATGCAATTTAAACCCTGTAATTGGTTGTCTTTAAGGGAGGGAGATTATCCTGAATAAACTGGGTCAGCCTGACTTAACCAGTTGGAAGTCCTGTAAAAGCAGGGCTGAGCTGGGTTGCAGGCCCTCTCGCATTGATGTTTTACTCTCTCTCTTTCTCCCTCCTTTTCCCTTTCTCTAAAAGTAAACAAGTAAAATCTAAAATGAAAAATGAGGTAAAAAAAGTAAAAAATAAAAGCATGGCTGGTGTCTCTTCTGAAAGAGCTAGAGGGAGAAGAAAATTCTACCTGTGGGAAACAGCTTCAGCCCGGCCAGCGGGGATCCAGGCCCCTGACGACCTGCACATCTGGCTGGACCCTCCTTGGAAAAGAGAGGGTGGCATTAGAGGTTTAAAATGTGCACAGAATTACACCATGCCCTCCAGGCCGTGGCAACAGGAAGGGGTTTTTAAGTGTCATCAGTTATGAGCAGTCATATAATCCAAAAGTTTTCTCAAGAGTTTGCTTAATGGAATACCAACTTCTGCCCATTGAACTCAAGGAATAAAATGATATCACAATGTTGGTGGGTTTATAGGGAAACTAGAACGACTTTATCTTTGGGAACTATATCCCAGGGAAATAATTGAGATGAAATATATGTACAAGTATACAGACAGGTCCTGACTTAAGATGTTCCATCATACAATTTTTCAACTTTATGATGGTGCGAAAGCAATATGTATCCAACAGAAGACGTATTTCAAGTTTGAATGTTGATCTTTTGCTAGGCTAGCAGTGATACTCTCTCATGATGGTGGGCAATCAGTCACAGCTCTCAGCCAGGCGTGGGGTCACAGGTCAACCACCAGTGCTCCGCGGGCCCGCATTTTTGGATATTGTGTTCTGAGCACATCCAGGGTAGGCTAGACTAAGCTATGCTGTTCAGTAGGTTAGGTGTCTGAAATGCATTTCGACTTTCCATGTTTTCGGTTGACGATGGGCTTGTCAGGTTGTAACCTTATTGTTAACTCGGAGATACGTGTCTGAATGTTTTGTGCTGCGTAACAAATGACCACAAACTTAGCCTCAACTACAACACCGATTTATGAGCTCACCCCTCCGTAGGTCAGAAGTCTGGCACCATCTGGCAGAATTTAGTTCCTTACCGTAGGTGTAAGACTTAAAGTCCTGTTTCTTTACTGGCTGTCAGCCAGGGACCGCCCACATTTCTTGCCCCTCCATCTTCCTCAGAGAACCTTCCTGGTGCTAACTACCTGCGATACTTGGAATCTTTCTGGCTACTTGGGCTTCAACCTGTAGACCCAGACTGAAGGGCTCACAAGTTAGGCCCACCTAGAAAATTTCCCCTTTTAAAGACGACTGTGCCGTGGAACGTCACCTAATCACGGGGTGAAATCCATCCCGTTCGCAGTCCGGGGATTAGAAAGGGCACGTGCCCCGGAGAGTGGGCAACCCTGGGGCCAGCGTAAAATTCTACCCACCACAGTAGCCATATCTATGTCTAACCTAGACAGAGGCAAACATGGATCGGCACCCATATTCCTGTAACATCCTCACATACTTGCCACTTCTAATGACACTGTATGTTATTAGTGTCACTAATATTAGAATCGCTATCAGGATCAGAAGAAAAAGGAGGCAGAAGGGGTTGGTGGCACTGTGAAGCTGTGGCAGGGGTGGCAGGGAAAGAGCCAGTGTCTGAAGATAAACCAACGGGCTTCTCACACAGACATGAACTACTAAGGAGGGCGTTGCTGGAGGAAATGGGGGGTACCGGGTGAAGGGGGCGCAAAGGGGGAAAAGTTGGGACAACTGTAATAGCAAAATCAATAAAATATATTAAAAAATAAAAATATAAAGCAAAACCAAACAAATGTGCTTCTACCATCTTCACCCTTTTGGGAGTTTTGCCTGAATAAGGCCAAATTTTCAAAATACTTGCGCGGAATTGGGATGCATTTGGCTGCTGAAGCCAGACTCCCCTAGCCCCTAGGGCTGTCTGATGAGAGGAGGGTGGGGGTGCTGAGTTACTAACTTCCCAGGGTCCCTGTGCCCTGGCTGTCCTCTGCTCCCAAATGTTCTCTTCACCCCTGAGCCACTCACGGAGTGTGTGGCCACTGGAGAAAGTACAAAGATCTCCCGACGCCTCTCAGGCCCAGATCCTAGCCTGCTGGCTGATTTCCCCAGGCTCTGCACAGCCACCTCCCCTGGTCCCTTCGGACTTCAGGTTGCCGGGTTTCTGAGCAGGACTCGCCATCAGAGGGAACAGGGCTATGGGGAACAAGGCCCTGGAGCTTGGCTTCGTGCTTCAGAGAGTTCCGCAAATGAGTTTTCCTCCCCATGGTAAAAGCGCAAGGGGACAAAGAAACATGCTTGTTTGAAGCTTGTAATTCAGACATCCATCTTCTTGGTGAATTTCTGTTCTAAATTTTCTCAGGAACCACAGAATAAACTCAACTTTGCAGGAAGCCCTCCATTCTTTTCCCACAGGCACAAACTAGGCTGGAAACCGAGGTTCCCAGGTGCTGCCTTCCCATGGCAATCTGCTCCCTGGGGTGCCCTGATCCATCCTTTAGTGCTCTTGCCCCATTTCTTAAGAATATTTTTAAGCTCTTAGAAAATATCTCACCTTTCTCTTCCCACATACCAGTGAGGGCTCTAAAGGAGCAAAATAAATCTTCCTGTTTTTAAGATTAAAATACTCGGAACAAATGTGGGTGGGTGAGCAGATCATGGGACTGTGGAAAAGCACAGGGTTTTGGTGTATTATTATTTTTTAATTAAAAAAATTAAAAAAAAATTTTTTATGTGTATGTTTGTTTTTTCAATTTCTCATTCCAGGATTCCATTGCTGATGTTCAATCAGCACAGCACTGCTCTTGCTCATTAATGCAAGAGAGTAAATTTAGTTCTATCGCAATTACCGTTTTGCTTGAAAACCTCCTGAAATCGCCATCAACCTTCACAGCAAGCCTGAGGTACATGTAGCATCTCTGAACCTAAGATTCTCCAGGTTGGTGACTCATCCCCATTTTTCAGGTGAGAAGCAGGCCTGGAGAAGAGCCAGGAGTTAGCTGTAAAAAAAATTCCGTGAAATTAAACGATGCATAACACATGTAGGCAAATATTTCCCAGGCAGTGTGAGAGAAAAAAATGCAAAGAAGGCTTGATTGTTAAATGCCAGATTGCAAAGGTTTTTTTCCCATTTGTCCAAAAGAAAAAGGAAAAAAATAGGAAGAGGCTATGTCTTTATATTCCCAAAGGAAAGAAGTATCTTCCTATAACTAACATAAAAGGTAAAGGATTTCTAATTAGAAAATAAATGTCGTGAGAATGTAATGCCCAGCAGGGTGACTATAGTTAATAATACTGTGTTGTATATTTAAAAGCTGCTAAAAAAGATTTTCAAAGTTCTCATCATGAGAAAAAAATGTTTTGTAACTATGTATGGTGATGAGATTTAACTAGACTTATTGTGACCATTTCACACTATATCCAAATACCAAATCACTATGTCATACACATAAAACTAATATAACGTTATATGCCAACTACATCTCAATTTTAAAACACGGGAGGAAGAAAATCATTATTAAAAGGGGACAGAAAAGCATGAGGTGAAAATTTTGTCACATTATAAGTTACACAGAATTTTTTCTCCCTCGTCTGGCATTTTGATATGACAATTGCAAAAAGTATTTATTACAGCTTTAAGTCGATAGGCTCAAAGACAAGATTACTCACCCTTTTCATCTAAGAGTGTCAGGGCTACTTGATGTTATGCTATAGAATTTTGATATCTGAAGATATTTTTTGATCATTCAGTTGCTAAGTTGTCTAAGACTTATTTGGAAAAAGGAGTTGAAGATTTAGGGGAAGCATAATAATATAATATTTAAATGATTAAATGAATTATTAGATTTTTTTCTGAACTATCTGATTCTAATTCTCTAAAATGGCCCCCAAATAGAAGGGAAATATTAAAAGCTGCCAGAGAACCTTTTGACTTTATCATACATGTCTCCAGTAATTTTTGAACTTGTCATGGCTTTAAAAGGGTGGGAGGGTTTTTGCACAGGTGGAGCCAGGGGACATGTCTGTAAGCGCCCCGTGTTCTCCTGGGGTCTGATCAAAGGGCCTGACCTTGACACACCCTCACTCCCTTTCAGGTCCTCAGCACTGTGGTTCAGGGGAAAATGTCAGCATCCACTGGGCACCACTTATGAGATTTTGCATTTGCTGTTTATTACTTAAACCGGAAGTACTAGGAACAATGGTAGTCAGAGAAACAACTACTTTTTTTCTGTAATGCTTACCATGTGCCAAGCATGATCTAGGTACTTTAACATGCATTATTTCAGTTAAATCTCATATCACATCAATAGAAAGGCTGGAAACAAATCTTAATTCATCAGAGATCTTCATTTGATAAGACACCATTTACAAAGCCTTCTGATCATTTCAAGTTTCCCAAAGATAATTTGTGTATTTTTTTCTTTTTTTTTTAAAGATTTTATTTCATTATTTTTAGAAAGAGGCAGAGAGGGAGAGAGACATCAATGTATGGTTGCCTTTCACCTGCCTCCAGCCACAGACCTGACTGGAGACCTGGCTTGCAATCTGGTTATGTGCCCTGGCTGGGGAATCAAACCTGCGACCTTTGGGTTCGCAGGCCGACGCCTTAACCACTGTGCTACCAGCCAGGGCTTTTCTTTCTTTTTTTAACATGGCTTTTATGAATGGTCCAAACTGTGAGCTATGTGTTCAGGGCAATTGAACATGAAAGAAAGAAAAAAATGATACCCAAAGAAATGACTGTAGTAATAAATAAGACCTAACTGTCAAGATAAGAGCTCAGAGTGCAGAAAAGACAGGTACGGTGGCCACACGGAATAATATACCCACCGTGTCACCATTTTTGTATGTCATAGCACACAAAGCTGAGGGACAAAGAGTCAAGTAGGCTACCCAAATCAGGTAGCTTTGTGAACAGTTTCCATAATAAACTTGTTTTTCTTCATCATCTGCTGCTGAACCCAGAATGGCCACAAGAGACCTCATCTCTCAGCAGCCGCACTGATCCTCCATCTTGTTTTATCTATCCTCCTTCCAAGCCCCTCATTTTCCTTTAATTACCTTTATTTTAAAACCAGCTCATTTAATGCCTGTTTTTAAAAAAGATTTTACTTATTATTTTTAGAGAGAAGGGCAGAGAGGGAGGAAGAAAGGGAGAGAGACACCCATGTATGGTTGCCTGTCACCTGCCTCCAGCTACGGACCTGGCTGGAGACCTGGCTTGCAACCTGGTTATGTGCCCTGGCTGGGAATTGAATTAGCAACCTTTGGGTTTGCAGGCAGATACCTATCCACTGAGCCACCAGCCAGGGCCCTGTGTTTGTTTGTTTTAAAGGCACTTGGGAAGGTCTCTCCGGATGCAGTGGGGAGGGGTTCCGAATTCTTGGGTTGGACAAGTGGTGCCATACAAATATTTTAGAATGCAATAGTTTATGCTTCATTATACATTCAGTCTTCTAGTAAAACCGTCTGCTGCACCAGAGAAAAAAGCCTTGTTTATGTACTTCTACAAAACCGCTGAGAGTATTGTCAAGGGGATCACATGCTATTGTTTCTGAGTATAAAGACAGTTGTTTGAACTGAGCAAGCAACTGATTCTCCATCAGTGAATAGCCGACCCTGTTAAAGACAGCAGGATCCTGTAAATATTTAATGCAGAAGAAAGGAAGGTAATCAGGGCCGACTGAAACCCACCTTGTTCGGGAGGATAGAGGAGGTGGTTAGATTTCTTCAAGAGCTGCTCCTGAATTCTTTAGAAGGAACATGCTTTTTGTTCTCATTTCTGCAGGTGTTGCCTCTCACTTGCAAAATGGGGAGGTTGGAGATTTTCTTTGACAAATCATTTATCTGCGCCAGGCCAGCCTAGGGACCAATGGGGCTAGAATTCTCATCTCCAATTCTAGAGACCTGGTGGGAGGGTCAAGACCTCCCCAGGAGAGGGGTAAAGCCTAGCACCAACTTGGTATAAAAGCCAGTATTGTATTTGGTTCCAGAACAGTTTTTAAAATGTTAAGACTTTACATCTAGCAGGAACCGATAATATGTATATGGTAGAACCATGATAATGTGAACCAAGGTCAAAGGACTCCATCCATGTAGGCACATATTTTGTATCTTTTTTTTCTTTATCAACACTCTTATGCCAGGCCAATGTGGAAAAGGACAGGGTACTTTTTGTGAGGCTCCGCACAAAACTGTAGGGAGTACAGTAAGCTTCCTAGTACCCTGCTGTCTGCCTCCAGGATCTCCACTAGCCTCCCAGCACTTGCTCCATTTTTCTTCTAAGCCTGAGGGCAGAAGAGGCCGAGTCTTGGGACAGTCATGATTCAAGATTCAGTATTTGTAATGGAAAAGCAACTATGATAGAGGGATGCGTTGGTTTCCAGGCCTTCTATGTCCCAATGTTGACTATTTCCTTCTGCCAGCCACTGAAGAGCCTTGCATTGAGCAACAGAAACAAGATTCAGCTCTCCTCCTTCTGACCCAGGACAAGAACCTGAGAATCTGTATTACAAACTCCTGTAGCTAATGTTTATGCAATTAAAATTTGATAGCTACTGATTCAGAGAAAGGTTATGGATGGAAGCTAACATGCAAGAATATGTTGGGAAGGGGGAGGGGACAGTATTGTAAGCATGGGCCGGGTATGGCAGTCTGGGATGCTTCTTAGGAACTGAGAAAATTAACAAGCAACTTTTGGTGGTTCTTCTGGCACTTTGCTAGCCCTTGTTCCCACCCCCGCAACCTTAGTTCCTGATTGATGTGCACTTGGCCAGCTGCAAAGCAGGTCTGTCACTGCCCCACTGTCAACCTCTCTTCCCTAGACACTGAATTGCTGAGACGAGCTAGTCCATAGACCCTTGAGAGGAGCAGTGATGACATTTGCATTAACATCTGTCCATTTGTCCCCAGACACAGTCCAAGTGTCTCATTTACGTGGAGGTTGCGTGCTTGTGACCTCCCCATTATCTCCTACACCTGTGTATAGTCTTTGCAGCTGGCCTGGAGCCTCATGGGGACCCTTACAGGCTCCCTGCCCATCTGTCAGCCTCTCCGTCCTCACTCTCGACAGCGGGACTCAGCCGCAGCCAGAGCACAGAGGTCAGGACTCCAGCTGGCCTCCTCTTACTCCATAATCATAGCTAGAAATGGAGAATAATGTTTTGTACTTGCTTCTGCCTGGCTTGGCTAATATTTCCTGAGGCTCCCCACCTAAAACTCTGAGATCCTTTCCTCTGGGAAGGAAGGGGTCCCCAAAGATAGCCGATAGGCTCTTTAGGCTAGAGCTTTAGAGCTGTGGCACGGCTCCTGGGGACAGAGCCAGTGAGAGCTCAGACCTGACTTGACAGCTGGGGGAGCTGGGGGAGGGGGGGCCTTCACACCTGTTTCAGAATTTTCTCCTGTCTCAACTCTGTATCACTTTCTTTAAGCTGAAGTGGGGGATGGTTGTCTTCTGGAGATGGGCCCTGCAGAGGCAGTCCTTGGGGACACATTCTGCATTGGCACACCTCTTGCTCTGCCGTTTGTCCCCTCTGGGGAGAAGATAACCATGTGATGACCATTTAAGGAACAGGGTCAGGCTCTTTGAGCTTAATCATTCCCAAGACCTGAGACCCAACCAGAAGCTTCTTGGATCCCTAATGATAGAATTAATGCAAGATTGATAGAAGTAGGGCAAAGGGACAGGGACTAATAATCCATGGGGCTCAACCTCTTGGTCACCAGTGGAAGGAGAAGTGTTAGAAAATCTTCTGTTATTAATGGGGTGGATATGTGCTCCTCTGTCTTGAGTTGGGTTTTCTAGAACAGAGTCTGCAAGATACTCAAGGTGATGGGATTTATTGAAAAAATATTCTTCAGGGAGAACAGAAGGAAGCAGGGCAGGGAAGGGAGAAGAACTGAGGAAGGATGACGCCTCAGTAGAACCATGGGAAGGAAGGTTCCTAAGCCCCACGTTTGGCTCTACTTTTGTGGACTCCTCACCCAGGCTGCAGCCCCTGCCTCCCCTCAACTCCAAACTTTATTTCCCTCTTAAAAATCCACTTATATTTATGAAATCGTTTCCTTTCATTTGATGGTTTAAAAATGATTACCATATTGAGGTTCTTGCATTGGTAACGAAAAGTTAATTCCAATTCGCTTAAAGTGATAAAAATCAAAGCCTAAAAGCCATGATTCAGGACATGTGGATAAAGCTAATTTTATTTTAAAATTAGAGTTGCAAGCTTTAAATAATGTTATTAGCTATTTGTTTAATGTGGATATTTATGCATCACTATAAAGGTATATTATAATTAATAAACAAAGGAAGCTTGTGGATGATGGAAAAGAGGGAACTTGCAGCTTAAAATTGATGTTTGGAGTATTCAGTTAGCTCTTCATAAGAGGTGGTGAAGAGCTATTTTCTACATTTGTGCTACCTCCCAGAGACAGAGGTTCCTTGTCTCCTAAAGAAACCTTCACTTGAGAGCGAGCTAACTCTGGGTCTTCATGCCGACTTTGGTATGCTCTTGAGTTATAAGCAAACAACAAAAGTTTCTTGTTTCTAAAACTAAAGGAACTAGGTTAACTTCTGCTATGTCTACATTAAACTGCTTTGTTACCACTCTGGCTAATAAGGGAGCCCAGGGACAAGACCTTCTTATTCTCAGGCCCCTACGCTCCTATTACAATCACATGACCAATCTTCTGCAATGACTCTCTTTACAAATGTTGTGTCTACTCAGCAGGATGGATTGGAAGGCCCTGGAGATTTGTTAAAGGCTCTCATAAAGAATATGTTAAAGCCATAAGAGCAATGCTTTGGCCTAATCTGTATATACTATATGCATGTATTTCCATTATAGAATTCTACCATCCTCCATTTGAAAATCTTGTCTGTCACTGTAACAGATTATACAGAATCTTTTTGTAGTGTCACCCAGAGCTACTGTCTCTGCTCACCTTTCATTCTAACCAGAGGCCTGCTCTGAGCTACAGGGTAGAAACAAGGTCTCCTGAAGGCAACCACAAAGGACAGCCTGAGAGCACTGGTAGAAAGGACTGCACCAGATACTCTAATTATTGATCCTGTGAGGGACACATTCATGGCTGCAGGTTGTCCAGAGAAGCTCACCTGGCCACTGTGAGGGGAGACCTGTCAGGCTGTCTCAGGGGTGTCAGCTGAAACTCCCAAGGCTCTTGTAACCTGCAAGTAAAGGACTTTGTGAGAGTAGGCAGCTGATCCAAGGTTTGACAAACTAAGAATTGATTATGTAGACAGAAAATGATGAGGGAAATGTTATTGTATTTGCCAGCATTGTCTTTAATGTTCTATTTTTGAAAGGTACACAAGGAAGCCTTTTTTTTTTCTGTATTCTTAGGACATCTCTAACCCACACACTGGAATGAACACTGTTTGAATGGTACCTTATTCCAAAGGACCCTTCAGAATCTATGAAAGACATTCTAAGGGAAATTTTAACAAGATAATGACTCACATAAGAATGGAAGGACATTAGACAAGAACCTAGTATAAAGGAACCATGGACATGGACAACAGGTGGGATTGACTTTGGGGGGAATGGGTGGGTAGGGAGGGGGACAGAGGGGAGCAAAAAGGAGGTGGATGTAATACAACAACAATAAAATTAAAAAAAAAAAAAGAATGGAAGGACAATGATGGCAGGTTTAACTGAAATGTGATGTGTTATTATTATAACCAGGCATATGATAATTGTCAGGGCAGCCTTGCTTGGAAAAATCACACCTGGGGAATGCTGTAGAATCAAGCAACGAGTTTATTTGGGGACTGGGGAAACAGGGGAACAGGAAAAATGGGGATGGGCAAAGGAAGAGACTTTGAGATAAGTCGTCTTCGACTTGACATCACCATGTTGGGTTTTTATCCTAACGCCTATGTGCAGTTACACAGGTGTACACCTCAAAGGAAAATTAGCTCATCAACCAAAATCCATTAACCTGAAAGAGCTAAGTGGGGTTATCTATCAGTTGATTGTTTCATGACTACCGGACCAGGTTGCTACCCTAAGTGATCAGATAGAATGAAAACAGTTTTGCAGCAATACCTACTAAGTTCACTTTCCTGTACTTTCCCTACTTCCTAATCAAAGCTCACATGATGAAAACTAGGTAATCATTTGATTTTTCAGTGGTGTCCTGTTGCGTGGTTGACTCAGTGATAACAATCAGTAAAAGGAATCCAAGAAGTGCCTGTAATAAAGATTGTTACCTCAGCTACTAAAAATAGGATGATAAGTTTTCATTCATTTGTTTGCCATTTGAAGTAGCATCCTAAAGTTGAGGTAACAAGATTGCAATATGCAGTCGGCCACACACCTGGGGCATTCAGTTTTCAGTTGTGAGGTAACTATTGTGTCTAGCTACAGTGTGACAATGATAAAGATGTTAATAATGTTGACCATTTTGCTCTTAGCCTAATGGTTTGTTTAATGAATTGGTTGCCATGCACAGCAAATACTATTTCAATGTCCTCAGACATCCATAATGGGGACAGCAATTTCTAATCGGTTCAGAACCTATGAGTTAATGGGATTCTAGTTGAGATCAGCAATATCAAACTACGATAACAGAATTCTAACTTAAATACGAAGGTATATGATTTGGCAAGTAATTTGGTGACAATGACATAATTTAAAATTGGAATGGCTCCAGGAAATCTCAAAATCAGACTGTCCTATCTAAAATATATAAAAGTGTCTTTTTTTCCTATTCTTTAAGAAATAAACTATGATGAGTATTCCCAGTGTCTAAGGCATTCTGCTGACCAACAAAAAGTAAAGGAAGCCCTGGCTGTTAGCACAGTGGATAAGGCACTGGCCTGCAAACCCAAAGGTCACCAGTTCAATTCCCCAGGTAGGGCACATAACCAGATTGCAAGCCAGGTCTCCAGGCAGGTCTGTAGCTGGAGGCAGGTGAAAGGCAACCATACATTGATGTTTCTCTCCCTCTCTACCTCTCTCCCTTCCTCTCTCTCTGGAAATAATAAATAAAATCTTTTTAAAAAAAGGTAAAGGGAAGTGGATTAGTTCTTCATCCTTCTTGAGAAAACAGAAAGGGGCTAGTGGGATGAGACCCTAAATGGAAGAAAAAACAAAAACCCACAAACAACCAAACCTTGCATAATACCAGGATCCATAGAATTCGACACATTAGCAACTATGGCCAAGAATGACACAGACATAGGGAGCAAAGAGGGTGACAAAGGCATCTGATTACAGGAGGAGCAAACTGAGTGATATGGAATTCTTTCCATGCCCAAGAACAGATAAGAAGCTAAATGGAGTCCCAGGTAGGTGAGTTTTGCAAGCTTTGGTCACCCAGAAATTCTTGGTGGCTATTTTCAAACAACATGCTTAATATGTATGTGTATACAATACTGTGATATATCTATAACATGTATATTTTCTGTTATTTAAATAGTGCTTGTCCAATGTTTCAAATAATCTTTGAACTATTGGGAAAGGTGTTGTGGTGCCTGGTAATGGTCTATAAAATTTATTAACTTTTTTCTCTTGCATTTCCTCCTTTTCTAGAGTAACATCACATTTATACACTTTTTAATATAGTACCATTCTGCCCACACCCCAAGTCCCTGAGTCTCCCCTCTTTCCCTGAGGCAAATCTAGTTCCCTAAGTGGAATTCTAGAAATAACCAGTTTTATAATTGTTGTATGTACAGTTGAGTTATATAACTTCCAACAAGTGAAATTTAGGGAAATTCAGAGTTCTTCTTTCTGTTCATTCTTGGGGGAAAGCAAGCTATGCATTAGGCTGATGTAGTTGAGGTTGGGGTTGCCTGTCCTAGATCCCCTCACCAAGTGGATCCATCCCCCCACCAAGGTCACTGTTGGCTGCTCATGACTTTCAGCTGCCCCTTTCCCTGAAGGATTGTTTTTTTTTGGTTAGGAGGACCTCACTCTGGAAATGCCTGGGAGATGGTTTCCTCTCCTACCCCCAACTGATTGATATGTGGCCAAACTACTGAGTTGTTGAAACTAGAGAAATTTGAACAGGAGGAGACAGGAAAAATAAAAAAGACTTTGTTCCTTTTTCCAGGGGCCATCCTTCACAGGTAACTGAATGACCCACCTGAGGTCATTCTTCCCGAAGGAGCGAAGTGTAACATTTTACATCAACTCCCACCTCTATAACAAGAGAAGGCAAGCAACTGGCTGAGCAGGTGGCATAGAATCCAAAAGCTAAAAAAACAAGATGAAACAAAACCTAAAAGTGGCACCAAAAAAAAAAAAAAAAAAAAAAAAAAAAGCCATGTCTGGGGGAGTAAATAACTGGCAGCAACAACTTTGCACACAGTGTAAGAGGACATAATGCTCCTTAGGAAGAGCAAGGATGGAGAGTAATAGATAAAAGTGCATCTGGAACAATTGTAGAAGCAGAACTAAAATCAGCTGCAATTGGTAATAAGAATCCTCACATAAAAATAACAGCAATAAAAAGGGACAATCGTTATTGTTGATTGGACACCTGCCAACTGTGAGGTTTGGTGCCAGTTTCTTTACATTTATTCATCAGAGTCCCAGCAACAAATCTGTAAGGCTGGAATGAGACCATCACCCATCTCTTTCCATAATGCCATATTTCCCCTTGTTCTGTTATAAACTCATATAGGAAAGACTAGCATGAGCCGGCAGAAAAAGGAGAAATGAAACCCTTAATATTATTTCATTCTCCTTAGCACACAGCACGGTGCCTGGCAATAAACGCTTATGGAATGAATTTGTGGAAGCATGGAAATCAGATATCAAAATTTTAATAATTGTTAACTTTGGATGGTGGAACCAGGCGCTGCATTTTTCTTCGTCTTCCCTCAAGCTTTCTGCATTCAATTTGTACTTTCATGAATTGGAAAAGTATGAGCATGTGTAACTATATCCAATGTTTAACTATTTAGAAAATTTAGAATCAACTTAGTTCCTAAGTTAAGAGGGGATTTTGTATACAAAGAGTTCTTTTAGTTTTCCCATCTATCACTTTAAGCATTCATTTGTTAGCGCACGTTGAGTCCAAGGTTACAGAAACGCCTCTTTAACGGACTTTCAGCACCAAGGACAGCACCCACAGAGCTTCCCTGTGAAGATGGCTCTCAATCCCAAAGGAGACCAGCCCCAGCAGCTGTCCCCTGAGGCAGCCTCTATTCAGAGCTCCTTTTCTCTGCTTTCTGAAAAGGAAACTTCTGCTTTCACTCCTGGTCATGCAGATGTCTTTTTTAAAAAAGAGCGACCGCCCTCAACATTTTCTTGAAGCCATGGACCTGTGCTTCCTGACAGCCAGCAGTGAACAAAGACAACCCCAGCAAATGCTATGGCAGCCAGAACCCCAAACTAGGACGCCAGGAAGTCTTCTTAGATTAAAATATACCTGGCATTAGGGCTCAGTGTTCCAGAATTATCTCCTAAATTTCTGTCCTCAGGTGGGATAAATGAAAATGCTCTGGAATGTCACTTTCTCTTCCCTGGGGAACCATTTTCTGATAAGCAATCAGCCAGCCCTCTGACAGTGACCTTGACTGAACTGCACTCCCATTTTATAGATCCAGGACCTGAGGCTCAGAGAGCTTGGATGATCTGCCAAGGAACATAGCTAGTTAAAAGCAAGACCGATCGCCCTGGCTGGTAGCACAGTGGATAAGGCGCCGGCCTGCGAACCCAAAGGTTGTAGGTTCGATTCCCCAGCCAGGGCACATAACCAGGTTGCAAACCAGGTCTCCGGTCAGGTCTGTGGCTGGAGGCAGGTGAAACACAACCATACATTGATGCCTCTCTCCCTCTCTGCCTCTCTCCCTTCCCCTCTTTCTAAAAATAATGAAATAAAAATATTAAAAAAAAAAAAAAAAAAGCAAGACCGAAACAAGAGCCCAGGCTTCCTGATCATCTTACGCAATTTCTGAGATACCCACTGAAGAGGAGAGTTTGTCATGGTTTGTCTGGACACTTCACAGTCCAGAGGTCACTCCACCCTCCCCTCTCATCCAGGCCCTCTTCAGGCACATCACCACCATCTGAGTCCTGGAAAAATTCAGCCTCTAGCTCCCTTTTCCTTACAGACCTTTCCCATCTTCAGCTGACATTTCTGCCTCAGCCTATGTCCTGGGAGTAGCTGTTCCATGAACTTCATGGACAAGCCCGGACCTCTGAAATCCGCTTTTCTTTGAACCTGTCTCTGCAAGTAGCTCCTAACAGAATAGATGCTTTCTTTCAGCTGTAGTTGAAAAAAAGCTCAAACTAGGTTCTGTCCCAGAGGCCTAGGTGAGGGGCTGAGAAACAAAGCAGCTACCTACACACCCTGCTTGTCCTGTCCTCAGCCCAGCTTTTCTGATGAAACAGTACTTTCTTTTATATGTTTTGCCCCATTGGTTGTTGTGGGGTATTGTCCTCTTATCCTGTTCTTGAGATCCTGTCTCTGTAATCTGGCATCTTCCCTGTATTCTCTGAGCTTGGACCCTCACTCGCTGGGCTGTCCGGAGAAGATTTCTTTATTTTACTCCACCCTGCTGCTTGCTGATTACATATGAGGTCAATCCACAGTATCCACATATTTTACTTGTAAACGTGTCAGCTTCATTCAGTTTAGCTTAATTTAGGAAAGTCCCACATGAACACCAAGACACCAGACATTCTTGAACTGTAACTGGGTGAAGTTTGAAAGAAAGGTTACCTTCCAGGTAGCACATTGTCATTTTCGGAGAACCCGACCTCTCTAGTCACATAGGTGCTATATAGTCATACATCCCCAGGTACACATATGACTGTATGTGTGTATTAAACATATATGTGTTGATACCTATTTATGTTATTTTTACTGACTATCCTTTAACATAGGAGCATAATTGTTTATAATTAAAAATGTCCCTGGCTGGTGGCACAGTGGAGAAGGCACCTGCCTGCGAACCCAGAGGTTGTTGGTTCGATTCCCCAATCAGGGCACATAACCAGTTGCAAGCCAGGTCTCCGGCTGGGTCTGTGGCTGGAGGTAGGTGAAAAGCAACCATACATTGATGACTCTCTCCTTCTCTACCTCTCTCCCTTCTCCTCTCTATACAAATAATAAATCAAATCTTAAAAAAAATGAAGCCAAGGTCCTCAGTCCTGTACCCTGAGCGGACACAGAGGGGCTCCAGCTCACAGCTGTGTCCTCAATGGGCAGATTCTATCAGGGCCACCATCTTCTGCTGCTCTGAAATGGGCATGGCAATACCATGCCACCACAGGCTTGGTTTTCTGCCAAGGGAACAGCTAAGCTCCTGAACGGAGGAGCTGGCACATCTGTTTGCTTGGGAGGAAATTTGGTCCCATCCCTGCGGAAGGTCTCAAAGTGGGGGTGCAGCAATTTGCAACTTGAGGTTCTCATTTGCATCTTTCTTACTAACAGCTATTTAGAGAAGAGCTTTAGAGATGCTGGCTGGTGATGAAGGGAACTGGGTCTTGTGTCTACAGACCTGCAGGCGGAAGGGATTTTAGCAAAGCTATCATTTAAATACTTAAGGGAAACTGCTTAAGAAGCACATATCCTATCTCGTTTTTTTTTGTGTTAGTAATAGCTTACCACCTCGGACTGTCTGGCATCACCAACATTAGATTCCTCCACATGGTATCAGGGTGACCTTAGACAATGTCTTCAACCTTTCTAAATCTCAGTTTCCTCATCTGTAAAATGAAGACTGTGTTCCTCACGGGGCAGTTGTGAGGACTCTGTGAGATAATGTTTACATTTTAATGGGGCAGGGGGAGAGAAAACAAGAATTAAACCAGTGTTCAGTTGTTTTTGTGATGAATCATGAAAATGAAATACTCAGGGTACCGGAGAGTGACAAATAGCGAGTGGGCTGGTGAGGGATGCCTGGGCAGCTTACGCCTCAGGGAGCGTGTGTGGAAGAATGACGTCATTGCACCCAGTGAGGAAAAGACAATGTGCCTTATCTTGAGATTATTACTTAAGTGTAGATGGGAAGGCTTTGGTTAAGGAAACAGATCAGTGGCTACCTATGCATACGTGCTTTCCTGTTCTCTTAGTGTTTCTGAATATGCTTGATCAAGCAAAATAAAGGGACTAAACTAGAAGCAGGCTCTTCCCTCTGGTACAGGGTTCTCAACGGTGGCCCACTGACATATTGGGTGGATAAGACTTTATTGTGGGGGACTGTCCTGTGCATTGTAGAATGTTCAGCCATATCCCCAGGGTCTAATTACACCCTAGCCATGGTATCCAAAAATGTCTCCAGAGATTGCAAAGTGTCCCTAGGTGGGCATCATCACTGACTGAGAATCACTATTCTAATGAATCCACCTTAGAATCTCATAGCTTTTGGAGTGAACCCATCATAACTAGTTCCCCATCTTTGAGGACATTAGAAAATATTTTAAAACAAACAAGCTAAAACAGAAACAAAGGCAGCCTGAGCCTTGGTCAGACTCTGGGGTGTGTCATGTGTCATGGCTAGTTCTTTTTTTTTTTTTTAATTTTATTGTTGTTGTATTACATCCATCCCCTTTTTGCTCCCCTCTGTCCCCCTCCCCACCCACCCATTCCCCCCAAAGTCAATCCCACCTGTTGTCCATGTCCATGGTTCCTTTATACTAGGTTCTTGTCTAAGCTGCTCCCCTTCCTTGCTTCTGCCCCCCCCAATTCTTTTTTATTTATTAAAAAAAATTAAACCAAAAATGTATGACATGACCAGTTCTGCCTGAGATATGACTATTGTCAACTTTGTAAGCTGAAGCCGGCTTGCCCAGGTGCCCCACACCAGGGTGGCTCCAGAGAGGGCTGGTCAAAGAAGAACCTGCATAAAATTAGGGAGGCAGAAGTGAACCACCAGCCATCCCTCTCAGAAGGACCTCAGGGTCTGCTAGAATGATGGACAGATGTCTCGTGTCAGCTTGTCATTCTCCCCCACTCCTTGCCCAGTTCTTCTTCCCAACAGCTGATCCTGTGAGAGACAGCAAACCCAGCTCCCCACCAGAAACATGGCCATGGACACACAGAGGCGGCAACCTCACAGAGACAACAGCTTTCTCTCCACGACAGTTTGGCGTGGGGAACTGGACATGCCCAGAGTCTCCAAGCTCCCTGCATGCTCTGGCTTGTGCACCTGGCTCTGCTTCAGGGTGTCTCATCAGGGCTGATTCACCCCTTCCTCCACCCCTCCTCCCACCAGGAAATGTCCAACTTCTATAACAAATCCAATCCCTTGTTTCCTAACACTCCACAGTATTTTAGCGACTGCACTTTGATGATGTCTCTCTATCCCTTAGCCTTCCTCGGAAGGAGAATTTCAGAAGCCGCTGCTCTCTGTCATTGTTACCATATCTGTCCCCAGGGAGGGAGCATAGAGCATGAATCATCGCCCAGCAGAGGCTGGGAAAAACAAGACAAGCAGTCAACTTCCTCCCTAATTCAATGGTCACTAATAAATTTATCTCTACTACGCCTGTTCCAAGAGCTCAGTTTGTTTTGTCTACACCAGAAGGCTGTAGATTAGAAGAAAATGAACCCTTGGCAGGTTGGAAGAGTAAGGCTTCCCCACGGGCAGCCCCAGGTTTGGGATTTAACCCTGCAGAGCAGGGCCCTGCACATCGACTGAAGGTGGTGGCCACACTGCAGCCTGGGGATTCCCTGGGTCCTGCAGCTTCCTGGGAGGCAGACCTGGAGACAAGGATTTGAGGCGAGTTGTTCACTTAACAGGTGATGCGTGGAGACTGACAGAGGCACAGGGAAGTGAGGCAGGGCTGGGCAAGCCACCAATAAAGGGCTTGGTACCAAGCTGGTGACTGCAAGGATAGCTGGAGCTCAATTCCACTGCAGAGCTCTGGAGACCAGTGTAGAACGCACGGAGTTATTCCACCTGGGGTTGACGACTTTGGGAAAGGAAGGGTATTATGTTAATTTTTGATGTGCACCTCTAACCTGCTCTGCACGCAGGCAGAAGAGCCCAGCTGCCACTGATGCGGGTGCTGGCAGCTGGGCATTGGCCAGTGTGTGCTAAAATGCTAAGGTCCCTGGAAACGTGCAGAGGGGCACTGACAGCATCTGTTACTCTCTGCAGTACCAGGTTTTGTGCCTAAAGCTCAATATGCGTGCGAACACCAGAGCTCAGAAAAGAAGCACATCAGAAAATGAAGGAGGATCTGTCCTGTGTTTGGCCCCTCGTCCCAGGAAGTCACTGATACTCAAGCCCTGCAAACTAGAATCTTCTCTACTTATTTATATTCCCCGGGTCAGCTTAGAGCAATGTGGAACATCCCTGCTCAGTTTATTTATTTCCCATTGCTCTGGTTTGACCTTATATCATGGACATAAGGGGGTGCCATAGAGAAATGACCCCTTCTTTCCATTCTCCGTATCGTGAGTTGGCCTTTGGTAGAAAGGCTAAGGAGGTTACGGGAATATCACTGCACATTTCTCTCCTGCAGGAAGTGTCTGTAGCTCGTGAGGGTCTTTCATGGTGAAGGGGTAAGACAGGACAGGGCAGGGGTGTGGAGCTGATCGTTCACGCGGGCTCCACGGGCTGGCTCAGGTGAACCCTCTAACAGGACAGCCAAGGGTCCTGGGGTTCCTACATGGCCTGGGGCTACTCTTGAATGCAAGGTCACATAAAGAGATCCAGGGGAAGGACAAAACTACGAATGAAATGCACTGATGACTGGAGTTCCACCTGTCATGAAACTCAAGGGAAAGAGAGAGTGAGAGAAGAGGAAGGGAAAGAGGGAGAAAGAATGGAGAGATGGATTAGAGTGCTTCCGGTTGTCCAGCCCATGAAGTGGTGTCATCCTAATCAGCAGATGATGCCCTTAAAGCTCAGAGAGGTTCAGTGACTTTTCTAAGATAATTTAGCTAGTCAGTGGCAAAATTCAGGTTCAAACCCAGTCTGACTTCCTCCAAAACTGGTGCAGCTCCCTGCGGAGGTAGGAGAACCCAATAAAAGCAGATTCCCAAGTGTCACTCACTACCCGTTCTTTCGCATTAGGAAGAGTGACTAAGGAATAAGTTATATTTGAGAAATTACTATATGCTATACACCATGCATGCCACTCAATCTTCAGAACAACCCTAGTGCATGTTAGAATTACTTGGGAAGCTTTTAAACATATGAACTACTGGTGGCCCCACTCAGATCAATGACATTAGACTCTCTTGGGATTGGAACAGAACATCAATATATTTGACTCACCTGGAGCATGGAATGAACAACCAGGATGAAGAACAGTGGCTCCTGGACTTTAGCACATGTCAGAATGCCCTGGCGGGTCGATAAACAATTTCTGGGCTTCACTCTTAGAATCTATGATTCAGTAGATCTGGGCTGGGGACCATCATTTTGTATTTCTAACAAGTCCCCAAGTGACACTGATGCTGCTGGTCTGGGGCCCTGACTTTGAGAACCATTGGTTTAGGCCAACTTTGAGGATGGTGCTATAGTAATTCTCACATTACTTCACCCATTAATCAGCTGAAGTGAGAGGCTAACCAGGCCAGAACCTGCACTCAGGCCTGTGCTTCATGCCTTTATAAGCTATGCGCTCTTTGCATCATCTTACACAGAAGTTGGTCATGCCTTACTTCAGTTCTTCACTGAAAAGCAGCTATAGCTGAATTCCAGCACTGCCTAAAAGTCTGCTCGTGGGCTTCATTAAGTCAGTTCCAAATTCTTGCCAGCCAGCAAGAAAGGAAGAAGCATTAGAAATCACAAGTTAATTTAGTTTCATTAATCAAGATAGCATTAATTGCTCCAGTCCTCTTAATGGACTGCTAATGCATACAAAAACACTTCATCCAACATGACTTCCAGTGCCTCTTCTGGGATCTGCGTTTAGAGACTAAATGAAAACTCTTCTGGATAAATGTTCTTGCTTAAATGGACTCCAGCTCTCTGTGCTGTCTGCCTAGGCAGCTAGGATGTCCCTTAGAAAGCGCAGCTCTTGTTCCAGGTAACGCTTGTTCCAAGCCTCAGGTGCCCCAATGCCGGAGGGCTACCTGGTCTACTGCAATTCAGGGATGGTCTCCCAGGTTGGATTAGATCCTCCAAAAATGTCAGAAGCTAAAGCCAAAAAGCACCATAAACAAATGGATTACAAATTCAGTTGCATCCAGTGCTTGTTAAAAATTGCCTCGGAGGTGAATTTCAAGACCTGAAGAACCCAAGTGATTGTACTTTGAACTTTAATTTCCCATTTAACTTCTAACAAAGGCTAAGAGCTTCAAGGCTGTTGGAGGAGGCCAGCCTTCCATTTCTGTGCTCTCCCATCCGGACTCTTCCCTCAAGCTTTCTCCTGAGAACAAAGGCCCTTTTATTTAGAAAAGGGGCACGGAGCTGAGGCAGGCCATGGTAAGGCTATGCCCTGACTCTGCCCTCTCCCATCCTTTTCTCTCTGATCATGATTTTTTAAAAAAGATTTTATTTATGTATTTTTAGAGAGAGGGGAAGGAAGGGAGAAAGAGACGGAGAGAAACATCAATGTGAGGTTGCTCTTTGCGTGCCAGCAGTTGGAGACCTGGCTGGCCACCGGCATGTGCCCTGACTGGGAATCAAACCAGTGACCCTTTAGTTCGCAGGCCGGTGCTCAATCCACTAAGCCACACCAGCCGAGGTATGATTTTTTTTTAATAGCCATTCAATTAACAAGTGGACAGAAAACAGAAAAAAAAAAGAGGTAGATTTTGATGCTTCTCAGTGCTTTGACCATTTTCTGTGTCACCTCTTCCACAACAGTAAAACGTTTCCCCTTGAGGGCTGTTTTCATGGGGGATGGGGAGTGAGTTGCTTGAAGCAAGATCAGGAGAATAGGAAGGGTGGGCTAGGCGGGTCATGCTACTTGGGGTCAAAAACTGCTGAACATTCAGCATGGTGTTGGCAGGTACACTGGTAAATCACCAGTCATGAAAATGGGCAAGTGCCTAGAAAGAGTCTTCCAAAAAATAATTCGCTGAAGCTGAATACAGCTCTCACAACAACGCCAGCAGGTGATGGGTTCCTAGAACACCTAGTAGGGAAGCCTGTCCTACCGGGGTCCTGCCCTCCAGAAGATAATACAGGTTGTATGGGGGCCCTCTCATGTATAGTAAAATGTAGGGTTAATACATGTGTCCCTTCTGTAAATAGAGTCAAAATATACTTTTTCCCAAGTGTTAGAAGAGAAACCATTAATAGCTGCAGGTGCTGTACACATTAAGCTGTAAAGATGCTGAAGGCAATACGCCTCTCAGCTGAGAAACCCAAAGTAGGAATAAACAGAGGCCTGTGGGATGGTAAGTCAGCAAATAACATGACAGAGTATTTTCAACTGTCAAAAAAAAAATCCACTTGAAGGTAAACTTTGCCACCTCAGGCAATATCAGAACTATTCCAAATGCGCTTTGAATGTATCACCAAAGTCGCTGAACAAAGCTAGGATTGCTTACTGGGAAGCAGCAGCATTTCCAGAATATAAAAAATGTCAACATTCTTTTTGCCTGTGAACTCCAATATCGGGAATTTTAAGCCACTTCTAAACAAAACAGAAATAGAACGTATCAGGTGCAACTGTATTTTCCTAGTTCTTCCACCTGTTGGCCTTGTGAGCCTAGAAAAGCTACTTAACCTCCGAATTCATGATTTTGTATTTTGTAATGAAATGATTGCCAATAATGTGGTGATAGAGTGTTGTTAACATGAATAAAGCAAATGAAGCAGAATATATAAAGGGTGGGGCAAAAGTTGGTTTACGGTTGTGAGTACGAGACAGTTTATTCTTGTATTATTACTTATTACTTGTTGTATTTTTTCTTTTTCCTTTTTTTAAAGACACATTTACTCAGTGTCATGATCAGACTTACATTTAGCAATCAACAGCATAGGTGCAAAAAAAAAAAGAAAGAAAGAAAAAAGAAAAAAAAAACTACATTAAACACCCTTTGTTGGAATGCTTTACACTTTCCACAGAACAGAAACTAAAATAACCTGTTATACAATGAGTCACAAATCCAGTCCTTGAGTTTTTTGCCCATTCACATGAGTATTGTCTAAAACGTGTCTTATTTGTAGCGGCTCAGCCCTGCCACCACTGTGCTTGGCTGAGTTCACAAATCTGTTGTCACCTGTAGCTTCCCTGTCACTTCTCTGGCCCTCTTCTCCTGCTAAGCATTGTTTCCTGGCAGAAATTAAAACCTCCTGCCACTGTCATAGCTGCTGCTGCTGCTGGAACTGCCGTAGCCACCTGGGTTTTGTGGTTTGGCAAAGTATTGGCCTCCACCACCACAAGGGCCAGAGTTTCTGCCTCCAAAGTTTCCTCCTTTCATGGGTCCAAAATTTGAAGACTGTTGTGATTGCCAAAATCATCGTAGCTTCCGCCACCTACAAAATTGCTTCCATCATTACCAAATCCGTTATAGCCATCCCCACTGCCACCATATCCACCACCACCACAGCTACCACCAAAGCCACCTCAGCAGCTGAAGTTTCCTCCACGACCAAAGTTGTCATTCCCACCAAAACCACCTCCACAACCACCTCCGAAGTTTCCAGAACCACTTCGACCTCTTTGGCTGGATGAAGCGCTAGCCAGCTCTTGCTTAGGTGGGGTTTCCTTACTTCACAGTTGTGGCCATTCACAGTATGGTATTTCTGAAGGACAATCTTGTCTACAGAGTCATGATCATCGAAGGTGACAAAAGCAAAGCCTCCTTGTGCCACTGCCTCGGTCAGTCATGATTTCAATCACTTCCATTTTCCCATACTGTTCAAAATAATCTCTGGAGTGACATTCTTCAGTATCTTCCTTAATACCACCGACAAAATTCTTCTTCACAGTTAAGTGGGCACCAGGTCTTTGAGAATCTTCTCTGGAGATGGCCCTCTTTGGTCCCATAGCTCTTCCGTCCACCTTGTGTGGCCCTGCATTCATGGCTGCATCTACCTCCTCCGCAGTGACCTATGTGACAAGCCCAAAGCCTCTGGAGCGCTTGGTGTTTGGATCTCTCATCACCACAGTCTGTGAGGGTCCCCATTGCTCAAATTGGCTCCTCGGGCTCTCATCTGTTGTTTCAAAGCTCAAACCTCCAATAAAGAGCTTCCGTCGCTGTTCTGGCTCTTTGGGCAACTCTGACTTAGACATGACCGCAGAAGAGGAGACTTACACGATGCTTACTCAGTGGTGTTCACCAGCAGAAAGGAGTCCTCTAATGAACACATCTGATGATTGTATTTTTTCCGTAGGAACAACTGTAAACTGGCTTTTGCTCCACCCTGTGTAATATGTTACTTTCGTGGAAGAGAAATAACAAAATAAGGCACTATACTCAGAAATTCTACTTTTTGGAACAGACCCTAAGGGAGTAGTGAGTTGTACTCAGACAATAACAATTTATATACAGTGCTCTTTACAGCACCCTAAAGTGTATTTGCAAGATAGCATCCAAATCCTGTACAATCAGGAGGGCGGTAATATAAATGATCATTCAAACAGGAATTCTTCTGAGAGTAGAAGGCAGTGCTACTAATAATTAAACCAGGAGAACAGGTATCACCAGGGATGGTACAAGCCAAGCCAACATGGATTACATTTCTAATCAGGAAAAAGTTACTTTGGAACCTACTGAAATCTAACAGAAAACACAAGGGCCATGAGCAGAGGGAGGACATGAGTTGTGGGGTCTTTCAGCTGATGCAGGCCGACATAATACCACTCTGGCATCAAAGGACTAGAGCGACTCAGGAGAGTTGCCTGGGAAACCAGCATCTTGCTCTTGGCTCTCATGGCTCACCCGCTCACAACCTGCTGTTAAATGTGACCCTTTCACAATTCCCTGCTATACACCTAGGGTTTCTTTACCAGAGTTTTGTTCAGCTTTGGGTCATTTGAACAATCTAACAGTATCTTAAAGACATAATGAATCCAATGAAAGAAAAGTTACCTAACAACCAAAGGCCATTCCTTTATACACACATCTGTTAATGCACCAGGAATGACCATACGCAGAGAGAAGCCCCAACAGTTTTGTCCCAAGTGTCATGGAGGCTCAGAGGTTGTCTCATTTGGCCAACTGCACCAGAAATGGGATCAGGGAGGCTCTCAGAGAGGACAGGACCTTGAGATAGAGGCTTGAAGGAAGTCTTCATGCGCTGAGACTGCAAGAAGTCTTAGTGTCATTGGCGCAGAGGTTCTAACCTGAGAGCCCAAAGAGAAGATTCCAGGAAGGGTGGATCAACAAGAGTACATGGGTCCTTCTGCTCCTCCATCCCCCACAGAACCTTCTAGGTTTCCAGCCTGGCATCTAACCAACCCACCTCTGGGTCAGGGGTGTAAGTGGTCTGCAGGACCAAGAACTGCTCATGTCTTATTAGAGCTCCATGCTCACAGCCTCCATGGCTGGAGATGACAAGACACACACAACTGCTCCACGCTACCTTTGTCCTCACTGTGATGTGCCAGGATAGCAGAACTTCTAGCTGCTAGGAGACCTGAGAATGGCAGCTCCTCCCGCTGCCATTGTCTGTCCAAAGAGAAGTGCCGCTAGCAAGTGTCTTCCGCAAATGGGAGTCCTTTAAACTGTGTCCCACGCAAGCCCAGACTCAGCGGGGTGGATCTACAGGAGAGCTTTGAGCAGCAATGGATTGTCCCAGATCTCTAAGGGGATTGGCACTCAGAAAATAATCTCATTATAGTTTGTATCACCAAAGGAATTTTGTTTTTCAATGTGTTGCCTTTCATCTGCCTCCAGCTAAGGACCTGGCCGGAGACCTGGCTTGCAACCTCATTATGTTGCCCTGGCTGGGAATCGAATCAGCGACCGGTGGGTTAGCAGGCTGGCACCTTATCCACTGTGCCACCAGCCAGAGCCCACCAAAGGAATTTAATGGCAACGTTATTAAGAGATAAATTGGAGCTGATGTTCAGGTTCAAGGCTGACTTTTCTTCTCTCCCTTAAATCCACTTGTTACCAAATGTTGAGCAGAATACCCTCTTTTCCCAGGGTTCTCTGTCTTAATAAATACCATCCTTATATCCATAAACCTCTATGTCTCTTATACCTCAGTCCACTCCATTAGCAATTTCTGGTAATTCTGCTTCCAACACGCATCCACAATGTTGGCATACCTCTCCTCTCTCTGCTCCGCTCTGGCCAGGCCACCGCCAGCCCTCTTGGACAGCTGCTATTGTCCCCTGGCAGGTCGCCTGATCACAGCTACATCCCTTCACTACCAAACGTACTTGACACAGTGGCCTGAGCCCCGATACTTTCCAAGGGCAAATCTGAGTTGACCCCCTCCCCTCAGTGGCTATCCGTTGCCTTGAGGATGGAATCCACAGACCCTGCAGACTCTGGGCTCCTTGCTGTCACTGTCTTCAGCTTCCACCCCCATCCGTGCTCCCTCCCTCCCCAGACACCTTGGTCCCCTTGATGTTCTTGGAACAACACAGCAGGCTCCCTGCCCTGGGTCCTTGTCATTCCTTGGACCAGCTTCCCCCTGACACTCAGAAGGCTTGCCTTCTCACTGCCTGTAGATTATCTTCCCACTCAAATGTCACCTCCTCGGGGAGGTATTCTCTGATTCCTCACTTGAGCAAAGCACTGTCTCATTGCCTCCTGGTCTTTTCCCCCATGACCTTTAGCAGTTACCCCTCCACTACACAGAAGTGCACGTTTGTGTCTAGTTGTTTGGTGCCTGTCTCCTCACTCAAATGTCATTACCCCCAAATGTAATTTGCACAGATAGCAGGGAAACTTGTCTTTTTGTAAAAAGAAAACAGAAAATTGTATGCCCAGCACTAGTGCCTGAAAAGAGTAGAAATTCAATACATACGTATTGAATAAATGAATTGTAACGAAACTATTGCAAATCATTAACTTTGTTTAATAACAACCCAAATTGTCCCCATAATCATGTCACCATCACTAACTCTTTTTTTTTTTTTTAAGATTTTTAAATTTATTATTTTCAGAGAGAAGGGCAGAGAGGGCAGAAGGAAGGGAGAGAGATCAATGTTTGGCTGCCTTTCACCTGCCTCCCTATACGGACCTGGCTGGAGACCTGGCTTGCAACCTGGTTATGTATCCTGGCTGGGGAATCGATCTAGTGACCTTTGGGTCCACAGGCCGCGCCTGCTTACAGAGCCACCAGCCAGGGCCCTAATTTGCATTTTTAAATGCTTTCTTAAACAGAATTACAGCTGGGAACTGAGTCTGGCTTGGGTCTCACAGAAGGTCAGCATTGTGCACTTGAATATCGTCCATCATAGGTGTGACAATAGAAGACAAGTTGGTCTAAACAGAGAGCAATTGCTCTAAATGCAATTTCTGGCCTCACAGTGCAGGTCTTTTTTCTGGGGGCTTTTGGTGACAGCAGGGAGCATGGCTTCAAGAAGGTGCCCACTGGCTTTCTCTGGGAAGGCAGGGCTGTGGGCCAGACGATATTCTTCAACATTGAAGGGTGATGTTTTTTTCTGTAAGGGCACTTGTTGGAAACCCTGACTACAGCAAGAGTCACACGTGAGCTTTTAAGAAATCACAGCATTCAGCCACACCCTCCAGGGATTCTGGTTTAATTGCCTTCGGTGAGTGTGGGAGTTGGTGTTTCTTAAATGCTCCCCTGGTGATTTTAATGGGCAGCCAGAGGGCCAGCTGCAGGTCTGTAATCCTAAGGTTACCCTGGAGGGGCGCTCCTGTGGACAGAGCCAGATCCGGGTGTCAGGGGTGAGACCTGGGGACTGGAACTAGTGGCCGCCCCGGAAAGACAGCCCTCTGGGGAGCTGCACAGCTGCACCATCTCATCCCAATCAGAACACCTGGGGTCAGACAGCTCTAACGGGGTGGACACCTTAGGAAGAGCCCAGGAAAGAACAAATGAAAAGATGGAGGAGTCTGAAATATAAAATATATGGGTTAGATTTATTTAACTTGAAGGAGTACAGTTAGTAGAAAAAGACTTAGTAGAAGTAGAGTTAATTTTATAATCCTATTTAAGTGTATACATATGTCCCCATATGAAGAAAAACCTGTATACAAACAAAATCCAAATAGACACAAGGGAGGGCAATTATTTATACCTGCACTATATCTACAAACACACATTAATTGCAGACAGACATTTATGGTGTTTACCATGTGCTGGGTGTTGTTCCAAGCTCTGTGTAGAGCTGTGCATTTATTCACGCATGTAGTTTCTATAATAACCCTCTATAATGAGGGTTATGAGATAAATCCAAATGTTACTCCCATTTTAGGGTAAGGAATCTGAGGCACTCAAGGATTAAGGAACTTGACTTGGTTGCTGTATGGATCTGGAATTTAAACCTAAGCAGACTGGTTGCAGAGTACATGGTCCTAACCATTACTTTGTACTGTATGTATACATTTATGTATGTGTGTTATGTATGTATGTGTATATATATATATGCTATATATGCTATTGGTGAGCATAAGTATAACTCTCTACTGTCTTGATATCCGCACATATATATGCATGCTAGATAGGTAGCACACATATACTTACAGATGTGTAGACAATGTTTTAAAGAACATATACTATACACATTTTGCTTTACAAAAAGATGCACGGTTTCCTTTAAATAATAAGCATCCTTGCTTAAACAGTAATTTATAATATTGGGACATGCAAATAAGTACGCACAAATTTTAACGAGAACAACGCTTCAGTTATCATGTGATAACCATTACAAGTTCTTTGCAGTGAAAGCTTTTGAGATGGATTAAAGGAAAGACACAAGTAGTTCCATGAAAAATCTTGTGCGTTGGTTTGGTTTGTTTTTTTTTAGCATGTGATAGATAAATTCGGTGAAAAATGTGTTCTTTCTGGGATTTTCCCACTGAGCAAGAAACAAACATACAAGGCTGACTTTCACATGTTCAGGCTCTGCTTTTCAGCGACTCAATGCTTCCTTGTTCTCCAATCAGCTACCTGGCAGTGGGGGAGGAGGGTGCTGACGGGAAAATCCTGTCAGCACAGAATCAGGACTTTTTTACAAAGCTTGGTGGCTTTCGGTTCATTTTGTTTTGCTTTGCCTATTGCTGTTTTTTAAATAAACTAGGCAAGGTGTTTAAAGAATCGCTCAGAAAGGTAGTTGAAATATCGTTTTAAAAACCAGATCTCAGCCCTGGCTGGTAGCACAGTGGTTAAGGCGCCAGCCTGCGAACCCAAAGGTCGCAAGTTCGATTCCCCAGCCAGGGCACATAAACAGGTTGCAAAACAGGTCTCAGGTCAGGTCTGTGGCTGGAGGCAGGTGAAATGCAACCATACATGGATGTCTCTCTCCCTCTCTGCCTCTCTCCCTTCCCCTCTTTCTAAAAAATAATGAAATGAAATCTTTAAAAAAAAAAAAAAAATCAGATCTCAAATTTCCTTGGAAATAAGGTTTGGGTTTATTGCAATGGTCTGTCAAGTAATGGATAGACACATGGTAATTATAATAAACTTTGGGGACTTTTTTATAATGAATTAAAACACTTTTTAATATATAATTTGATATTTGTAATGTGACCTTAATTGAAATTTAATCCAAAATAAACTTAAAACATAATTATTTGGTTAATTTAATTAAATAGCACTGAGTCTAAAGAATGTGTAGTAAAAAATAAACATAAATTGAGGAGAAGAATGAAAGTCTGAGGAGCTTGAAAATGATGAATAAGTGGGAAGGGTGGTACCAGTTACATTGGTCTTTGTTTTCATTGTGCTAAAGTTGTAGATAGTTAATAAAATATTTGAGTGGCAAAGCAAAAAAGACAAAGATGCTTTGTGAAATACTGCTGATGAAGCTCTTCTTGTAAAAGGGCAGCTGCTCTACTTGGCTGATGCCT
Organism: Noctilio leporinus; assembly: GCA_004026585.1. Taxonomy (NCBI): domain Eukaryota; kingdom Metazoa; phylum Chordata; class Mammalia; order Chiroptera; family Noctilionidae; genus Noctilio; species Noctilio leporinus. The sequence goes on along the minus strand of PVIW01002360.1, from coordinate 106,954 downwards.
ATTAAATACCAAATTAGCCTATTTTTGAAAAACAGAAGCCCTGCAGAGTCATTCTTTCTCTAGGCTCACACTCTCCTTTGTCTAGTAGGATGTGTGGTATGAATGTCAATGAACTTTTCAGACTTAGGCATGAAGGGATGCATGGCGCATTGCCAAGCATTTCAGTCCTCCGTTAGCTGGATATCCTGGGGTCTGTGTCTGACACCTTTCTCTCCCATTCCTGCCAGAGGGTCTCTGGGGGACAGGGCACATTTACCCCCAGAGCAAGTCATTCGTTCACTAGCCTACTTACATAGTTTGAAACATGGAATATCACTAGGAAACAAATGTCCATTTAGAACAAACTTTATACTTTGGATGTTTTTGTGTTTGCAGTTGAAGATCATTTACTGATATTTTCTACCTGTTTTATCTGTGAAGCATACCAGCGATCTTTTCTCTTACAAATAAAGGAAGGATGTGTTTGGCCAATTTTATGCCCTGGCATATTAAGGGGTGGCACACATAATCAATACTCCTGTGTTTATGGGAAGTAGAAAAACAAGAAAGTAAAACGTGAAGAAAGAGATGTTCATGTTTAAGTAGTTGAGTATAGAGAGAATTGATGGACAACGAACAAAAGAATACTATTTCCTTTCATCTTTCATGATAAGCTCTGTCTTTCAGCCTTTTGGTTTTCTCTGGCTCACGTGTGGATGTGCTTGACTTGAATTCACTTGCCCTCAAAAATAATAAAGACTAAGAGGTGGACACGGTACATGATTAAGAAATCTGGTAGAAAGAATGGACAGAGCTTAATCTTTCAACAGATAAAGATTATCTAGGTTCCTTCTGTTAAAACATTGGCTTTGTGATGGGTAATTCACCAAATCATCCCTGTAGGTACACCACTCAGGGATCAAGAAATGAATTTTAATACATCCATAGAATGGAATAATCTGCAGTTATTAAAAATAGTGACATGGGAAAGAATACATAATATCTTACTGACAGGAAAATATTTCTAGAAGTGCATTATTATGTCATCATTTTAATAACATATATATTATATATCTAATAGTGGAATCTCCATAATTTGAGTGCATCTCTCCCTTTTTTTTAATAAAGATTTTATTTCATTATTTTTAGAAAGAGGGGAAAGGAGAGAGGCAGAGAGGGAGAGAGACATCAATGTATGGTTGCATTTCACCTGCCTCTAGCCACAGACCTGACAGGAGACCTGGTTTGCAACCTTGTTATGTGCCCTAGTGGGGAATCAAACCTGCCACCTTTGGGCTCACAGGCAGGCGCCTTCTCCACTGTGCTACCAGCCAGGGCCATCTCTCCCTTTAATGCTTCTTTCTGTTTTACAGGTTCTCAGTGTAAGAACACATGTTTTTTGCCATTATAAAATGTAAAAATAAAAATCCAAAATGAACCTGGCTGGTGTCACTTAGTGGATTGAGTGCCAGCCTGCGATCCTAAGGGTCACAGGTTCAATTCCCAGTCAGGGTACATGGCTGGGTTGCGGGCCAGGTCTCCAGCCAGGTCCCCAGTTGGGGAGCTCAAGAGGCAACTGCACATTGATGTTTCTCTCTCCCTTTCTCCCTCCCTTACCCTCTCTCTAAAATAAATAAAATCGTTTAAAAAATACAAAATGTGTCAGTTAACTATGCTAGTACCACACAGAAAGTCATGCTGACAAATATTTGCAATTGGTAAAAACAGGTTCCCTAGCTCCTCAAGATGTGCCCCTCTTGTATAAATTTTGAAATCAGTATTAGAGTCTGATGAGGTATTTTTCTGAGGGATGCCAGAATATTACGGCAAACTAAGGAATAACTATCATCTACAGAGTATACCCTATTGTCAGATACTGTCCTAAGAATTTTACATGTTTTATCTAATGTACTAATCACAACAAACTCTGAGGTGGTTAGTGTTGTTATCATCTTACAAATGAGAAAAAAATGAAGCATGGAGATTTTAAATTAAGATGTGTTAAAGTTAGAATCCAGGGTTCTTGCTCTTGACAACTGTTCTAGAGTTCTCTTCTGTTCTACAAGAAAGAACATTCCAGGCAGCACTCATCTGAAACGGAAGGGGTTCTCAGAAAGGAAAGTAGACCTGTGAACACAAAACTCAAGGAGTCACTAGATGGCTCTGACCTCCTTCCCTTTGTCTGTTCATGGGGGCATTCACCTTGAGTTTTGGGTTGTGGAGAAGCTGGAGTACAGGAAATCACTAAGATAAATTATTTGTCATATGACCTCCGACTTCCAACTCATTTCATGCAGTGAGTGAGGCCATTCTAAGTCATTCAGCCACCAGCCAACCCACTTCCTGAACGAACTCAGCAATGCCAGCTGACCCAGTCCAATTCCAAAGACACCTAACCAACCCATAGAATGCTAACAGATGCTTCTTATTTTACATTGCCAAGTTTTGAGCGGCTTTGTTACACAGCAAAACCTAACAGATCCATGGTGTTCTGGACATGGGGACAGCTTGGAGTCTTTCCCCTGACAATGGACTCCACTTGGCTCTTCATGTCTGGATAGCACCTCTGAAGTTCAGTCAAACCCCACACCAGGTATTTGGTCTTGGCATATTACCTCACATTTCCTGCAACAGCCTTGCCTAGTTTCTCCCAAAAGTGGCCCCTGCAGGCTTGCTTATTCTCAACTTGCCTTACCTTCAATGTTCTTTCACAGGGAGTATGCAGGGATTCATGGATTCCTTCTGTGCTGTAGAAGAGCTCAGGAAGTACCAGGGTACCTTTTCTGCCTTAAGTCAGCCATAGTTAGTTTCAGTCCTGTTTATGGAACTAACAGGAAGCCACGTGAGGCTCTCCTTCCAGAGCTCCAGACTGGCTGCAGGAATAAACAAAAACCATGCAAATAAGAAAACCACCATCACTTATGTTTGGTGAAGTCAGGATAGTAGGAAAGCTTTATAACCAAAGTAATAAAGAAGGCATTAGGTGGGCTGTGCTGGGAGGTTGCTGGCATGGGAAATCTGGATGCAGGGTTAGCAGAGTGGGGCAGCTTATGTGATGGGTTCGGAAAGCATGTTTGGCTTTCTTTGGTTGGTCCTGAGTTGGAAGCCGGGACAAAAATGACAAAATCTGGTAGTTACTAATGAAGTGTTAATTGCTCTGAACCAATTGCTATTAAGGTTGTGTTTTCATTTCCTGAACGGGTTGCTGCAGAGGTTGCAAGTCATCATTCTATCGTCATGTATGGGCTGGCCATTTCTGACTTGTCTATTCAGTCTCTCAGCCTCCTCTTGGGACAACCTCTTATTGGCAAGAGGTTGACCAAGTCAGGGAAGGTTATAAATCCAGATCTTTACTGTTTGGGGATTGTTCCATTGTCTCCATGATCAACTATCCTGCAAGATCATCTTAAACTTTTTGTTACTGTATTGTCTTGGTCTGCATTTCATGTGGGGTGGAGATAGTATTGCCAATAACTTCTGCCGAAGTTCATCTTAATAATAACTTGCTTGTGGTACTTTCTGCTTGTAAGATTTCCACCACGGGAAACGCTGCCCTAATTGTTCACATAAGCAATTAGTCATTTCCCGGGTTCAGGCACCTGAATAATCAAGGGTTGGCTTATTTGAGAACTTGCATTTGAGTTGGGAGGTCCTAAGCTGGTGATTTCCAGAATTAGGGTCTCTGGGTATAGATGAGTCTTGGAATACTATTCCTAAAGGATGTATCAATCTGAGGCAAAGAAGACCAGCCATCCTGGGTTGATGAAGTACCCAGGAGGAAGCACATGGAGGTTGAGGAGAGAAGGAATTGTTGATAACGAGAGGTCAGGAGAAAGGCCTTACATTAGCCTCGTTATGTATCTGGATCTCTACTAATCTCCTTTAGGAGGCAAGTAACTGGCCCATCACGCCATAAAGGTTGTTGAATTCAAGGGTAGAACCTGTAATCGATTCTTTTTCTGGGAGAGAAGGGCACTATCAAATTCATTGATTTATTTAAGGTCATTTGTCTAGGTAGATGAAATGCCATCAGTTGCAATTCTCTATAGTCTTGTTTGATGAGACTGAAATTGTCCAGAGGGTTCTTCTTTCTTTTTCTTTTTCTTTCTTTCTTTCTTTCTTTTTCTTCTCTCTTTTTTTAAAATCATGATGATCTGATGATGGATGGCAGATACAGCAATCTACTGTTTGGGATAATCTAAGAATAGTGTTAGAGTATGTTCTGGCCTAACTATAATAAAGAGGAAAGAAAAGAGAAAAAGGACCCTTATGGGTGGATAACAACCAGGGGTCTGAGCAGATGAATGATTATTAGCAAGCAGATGAATAACAAAACAGGAATTAGTCAGGGATCTCAGCCCCATGTCTTGGGCAGCACTGTCCACCATCCTAAATGATCTAGTTTCCAAAGATCTTGGGTCAGCTGTCTACTTCTAAAGAGTAGCTGCTACTAGCATATCTCTGAGAATCCTAAATTTGAGGTCTGTTATTGGAGTAGACCACCAACCCTGTGGAGTTCTGAATGACCTTCAGTTGTAAAACAAGAAGCCAAGGATGAACTCCCTGGAGTTTCACTACTGAATTTGCTAACAGTACTCGGTAAGGTTCCTTCCAGTGAAATTCAAGAGCAGCTTTTCTCTGGCATCTTCTCCAATAGATGAAATCTCCTGGTTTAAGATCAGGAGGAGGCTGGGGCTGTTTGAGAAGGTGTAGTGGGTAGGCAGCCTCAACCTGATGATGGCAGGACCGAATGCACGAGGTGCTTGCAACATTTGGCCATCTCTGCACGAGGCAGGGAAGAATATCAGAGGTGAGACCTCTAGATGTATGGGTGTTCCAGGTACCAGATGACAGTGGGTAACTGAGGTATGGACCCAGAGAAAGTGGACTGCATGGCCAGTCTATAGTTCCACCTTTTCTCTGTGTGCATGATTGAATTATGGTCTAATTGAAGTGTTTCGGAAATGCTTTGGGTGTGGCTTTTGGTGGACTAAATTTGGGGTCCGGGGCCCAACTCTCCAGCCCCCTTTGTATTCAGGGTTCACCTCAAATATTACATTGTTTTCATCTTCATCCTCCTTAGGGAACCAAGAAAGATTTAGTCCAGGATTCCTGGGAGAACTAAAGAGTGTTTTTTAGCTGCTCGCATTAATTCCCAATAATTCTCTTGCTCCCCCAGGAGAGAGTGTGCTTCTTTTTTTCTCCCTACAGAGTAGAAGCTTCCTCCACATGACATTCCCCTTCTTCCCCACCTGGCGATGTCTGTCTCCTGGAGCTGTGAGTCTCTTGGCTCCGTCTTAAAGGCAGTGGTGGGCATGGTGAATGGGGAATTGCTGGGAGGAGAAATGTCCTCAGTGAACTGGTAACATCATTCTACCAGCACAAAGATTCATCGCTTCTCAAAGGAACTGTAAAATATATTAAAATTCAGGTCCCCTGATTACACAATATCAGTGTGAATATTCAGCAGGCATGAAAGCTTCTGAACATCTTTGACTTGTAAATGTTGACGGATGAGCATTTTCTCTGGCGTCTTCATTCGTTCAATATTTGCCCGGCACGTCGTCTGTGCTAGGCTCTGTCTGAGGCACCTGGAAATGCTGGTGAACAAAACAAAGATGTTTGCCCTCATGCACATTTCATTCTAGTGGGACAGACAAGCAATAAGTCCTTAGCAGAGTAAGAGAGTTAATAGTGTGTTAAAGTGACAAGTGCTATGGAATGAGGAAAGCGCAGGGCAGGGCAGGGGGGACCAGGCACCAAGGCAAAAGTGCAGGTTCATCCGTCTCTTAGGTGATACACCACTTTGCTATTTCAGTAGCAGCCCTGATGCTAAACCTCAGTGAAACAGAGCATGACAAACCTCCTTCCCTCAGGGTCTGAGGATTGTTATGATGGAGATGCACGCGCACATGCAGGGCCCTGGCTGAATTTCCTGGCTAAATTTCCGGGAATTACCGCTAATTTTATTAATCCTCAGCACAGCTGCAGGCTGAGTCAGCTGCCATACACGTCCACTGGTTCCCGATTCAGAGAAGCATTGTATCTGAATGGCTACAGAGGTTATTCACAGACTCTGGGCTTTATTGTAGAGACCCAAATTTCAGTTAAAAAAAAAAAGAGAGAGAGAGAGAGAGAGAGAGAGAGAGAGAAAGTCACAAATCAAGATTCTATAAGTCAGTACTCACACATACTTCTGTAAAATAATATTGTCAACATCACTATCACTCACCAGCATCAGGACCCCTTGTTGGATACCCTAGCCAGTGAATGACAAGGTTCTATTATTACTTCTCCATTGTCCTTCCAAGATAGAATCAACTTTACGAAAGAAGCCAGCAAACCTTTTGAAAAGCCAGTATTTAGTAGGGAACAAAGAGCTGTTTAATAAAATATTAATTATTCTAAAAGGTAGCTTGGAGAAAAATACTATATTTACCAGGAGCAATAAATCCTTTTCTCCCCATTTCTATTTCTGTTTTAGGCAGCCTGACCTGTTTCACCAACTCAGGCTACACATACGGTCACATGTCTTTCTTTTTTAATTAATCACTGCTGAAGAGCAGAAAAATCCAGAATTTCCACTTTAGAGCCTCCCACTTACCTTGACTTGTCCAAAAACATGAGTATTTTCTTAGTTCAGTAGGGTCCATCCTGTTTCTTTATACAGCAAGCAGAGTGGATGTGCATTGAGGTCTCCCATCTCTGCTCTCTCATGGGGGGATTCTTCCGGACTGGTCCTGTGTGGCTTGATTTGTGCTTTATTTTAAAAAAATATTTCATATGCTTTTAGAGAGAGAAGATGAGAAGGAGACAAAGGAGAGAAACATTGTTGTGTGAGAAATTGGTTGCCTCTCACATGCTCCCAAATGGGGACCTGGCCCAAGACCTAGGCATGTGCCTTGACTGGGGATTGAACTGGCAACCCTGTGGTTACAGCCTGGTGCTCAATCCACTGAGCTGCATCAGCCAGGGCTATACAAGCTTTTGTGTGAATGTAAGTTTTCAGTTCTCTAGAATAAATGGCCAAGGTGAAATGGCTGGGTTGTATGGTAGGTCTGATCTTAGTTTTAAAAGAAAGAGCCAAATTATTTTCCAGAGTGATCTCACCATTTCATATTCCCACCAGCAATGAATAAGAGACGTAGTTTCCGTTTCCTCACCAGCATTTGGTGTTGTCATTATTTTTTATCTGATCTGTTCTGTTAGATATATAGTGATATCTTTTTATACTTCTAATTTACATTTCCCTAATGGCTAATGATGCTGAGCCTCTTTCCATGCGCCTATTCGCCAGCAGTATATGCTTTTCAGTGAAATATCTTTTCATGTCTTTTGTCCATTTTCTGAATGTTTGGTTTTTACTGTTGAATGTTGAGTTTTTTTCCCCCTAGATACAAATCCTTTGTCAGATGTGTTACTTGATAATACTTTACCAGAATGTTATTTGTCTTTCACCCTCTTCATAGTCTTTTTATAGAACAAAAAATTTAAAAAAGTTTTAGATAAGGTTCCATTTACCATTTTTTCTTTTATCCACTTACTTTTCATTCAGCAAACAATTCTTGTATATCTACAATTTATAAAGATACTACAATTTATGAAGAAGCACCCATAGGAATCAAAGATGTGACATGGTGCCAACTTCTTCAAAGCATCTCCACTCTAGCCAGGAATACTGGATGGAGCGATATCTAAATAACTAATATTACAACACAAATGCTAAGTACTATGGAAGAGGAAGAGACACATTTTTAAAAAAGAAAATTAGATATATTTTGTATGACAGAGAAGTAGTAGGTAAACAAAAGGACATAGAGACTTTCTTTAGAAACTCATTTTTTTTCAGGTTAATATTAAATCCCATTCTGTGAAAAGCAATTCCATGTACCTTATACCAATTAATGACAAGCTTACAGGGCAGTGGAGAGGATTGAACCATAAAATTTATTTAGAGAATCTAGGATTCAACGAAGCCAAGTAACTTGCCCAAGGTCACATACAGGAAGTGGTAGGTCAGACTGGCACTCCAATCCTATGATTAATGCTCTTTTAATTCTACCAGAATCCCCCTGAGACATGTTCTTTTCCTTCCAGTATAAACTCATCAATCTTCTGGCTAGAAACATGGACTGTCTGATTTACATCTTAAAAGAACACATGATACATTTCCTTGGTGCACAAATCAACTAGCTCTTCTCAATAAAGAAAGACTCCATTAAAACTTTTACCAAGGTCAAGATCACGCAGCAAATGGAAAAAACAAGCACTGCCTGTGAGTCATGAGGCACAAACAAAGGGCTGGATATTGCTGGAATTCAGTAAAATGTTGCTGGAGGGCAGCTCAGGATGGAGCAGTCAAGGAGGCAGCATTTTATCTCCTTTCAGGGTCATGGTTACCCAAGGCACCGTCCAATGCCAAGCCTGTCATATGGAATGAATTTTTAAAAAATCAATTAATAGCCCTCGTGAAGAATTCAAGTTGCCTCCGTTTCTGAACTAAAAGGACAACAAATAGGGAACTAGGACTCTTTCTCATTCATAATGTTTCTGGGTTTCCATCTATACTTTCTTTCTCTATTATTTGTGACCTTGCCCAAATCATTGAACTATTCTGTATTTATTGGTCTTTTAACATGTTTACAACTCTGGCAAGATGTTAGGATCTGTAAAGAGGTGAGTTTATATATTAGGCCAGTTTAGCAAATACCTGCATGAGGTCTGATAACCTTTGAACCCAGCTCAGATTCTTATCAGGATGCAAACACTGTTGGGTCACATGTGGAGGGTAATCCTTTCACACTCTACATTCACTTCTACATTCATACACCTCACTGGAGCCCCTGTATCCACACGAGCCAAAAGTAGACCTACCATTTTGTATAACAAAGGGGGGGGGGGGAATATTAGGCAAATACATTTTCTGTAGGAAATGACACAGAACATGATAGTAATTGTTGTGTCCAAGGAGAAGAACGGAGAGGCTGGGAGAAAAGGGTAGGAACCGTGTACCCACTTAGACTTTTTGAATGTTGTACCACGCCAATGTTAAGCATAGGTAAAGAAAATTAAAATTAAATAAGTAAAATAGAAACAAAACACAAACTTCCTTTTACTTGAACCAGCTTGTAGATATTAATAGAATACCTTTAAGAGAGGAAAACAGATGTTTAGAAAAATTAACTTCTTTACCTTCCAAGTTCCCTTCTTAGAAGTTGTTTTGTTTATTTGTTTGCTTGCTTGCTTTTTTCTGCTGCAGACAAATCAACAAACAGGTGAGCCATCCATTTCTGTTGCGCCAATTTATGCACAGAGAGCAGTCTCAATCCACTGTCTTGATGGAGGATACCTGGGGTTAGGAATCACCAATGCAGCTCCACACGTTTTATTTTGATGGAGTGACTTGCAGCCTGCAGCCAAAATTGACAATGTGTTTTTACAGTAGTTGGAGCTGAGGCAGTCCACCGTCTTAGGAAAATTCCAGGCCTTGTGCTTGATGGATGGACGCAAATATGCCATGAAACCCTGGCCTGGTGCGGAACCTTTCACCTTCCAGCTGCTCTTCCAGGACCTGGAACCCGGAGCCGGATGCGTTCCTTACCCGCCGCCGTCTTGGGGCGTCCTTCTGCCAGCGAGGCTCGCAAACCCAGCGACGCGGTGCTGTGCGTTTTGGCAGCGACGCGGCTTCGGGGGCTTTGGCCTCCGGGTGGCTCTGGACAGCTCCCCAGCCCAGCTCGCTCTAACCCAGCCTCTGTGTGGAAAGAATGAGCGTCGCTAGCACAGTAAATTCATGAGAACGAAAGGAATCCAGACCAGGGGGTGGATCACCTTGTTGACTTTAAGCACCCAGGGACTGACTGTGAAGTGAGGAAGAGGTGTATCTGGAGAAGCCCCAGGCCACCTCCGGTAAGGTTCGGACCGGCAGGTGACCACTGTCCTGTCCGGCCCCGGAGCGGCGGCTTGGAGCCGGGGACCCAGTGACCTGTCACTCTGCGGTCAGGGAAAATCCCGGACCCCCGGGTGCCCAGGGACTGGGGACAGGAAAAGCCTTACTTCGAAGCTGGGCATGACCTAAGTTCTTGCTTGGGGACTCCCAGGCCGCGGCTGGGACACCGCACTGCGCTGCGAGGGAGAGCCCAGGAGGGGGCGCGGATCCCTGGCCCAAGCTCGCTCAGCCCCGCCCCGCCTCCACCTCCTCACCGCCGCCCCCCACCCCACCCCCACCCCACGCCCCAGGCACCCCGCCCAACCCGCGCGTGCCGCCCGCGCGCCCAGGGCTCCAGAAGACCCGGCGGGCAGGCCACCCCTGCCCGGGCGCAGGCGCCATTGCGCACCACCCGTCTCACCGGCTCCCGCCTGCGCCCCCGCCCCGCCTCCGCACGCGCCCCCGCTCGGGGCGCCTCTGATTGGCCGGCCGCTGGGCCAGGGTAGCCGTGGAGGCTGCGGCCGGGCTGGCCCTGGGTGCCTGCGGCACGGCGACACCCTGGCAGCCACTGCCGCCACGCTCGCGCCTCCAACCGCGCCTGGACTCCTGCTGCCGCTGCGGTTCTGGCGGCCGAGCCCCGGGCGTTGCAGCTCAGAGCTCGCGCTGAGCCACCCGCGCCCCTGCCTCGCAGCCTGCAGTTTCCGACTACACGCGCTGCGCTGCGGCAGGTGCCCCAGACACCCTAAGGCGCGGTGGCCTGAGCGGGGCCACCATCGATGACCCAGGTCACGGACCTCCTTCAGCCTAGCTACCGAGTGTGAGTACCCTCTCCTCTCCTCCCGCGGCTCTGCGCCACTGGCCCCTTACATTGCGGCAACTTCGGGGGTTGGCGTATGCAGGTGGCTCTCAAGTCTCCCCACACCCTGTGCGACCCTGAGCCAGGGTCCCCGGCAAGGCCAGTCCACCTCTGCGGAGGAGTTTGGGGCGGGGGACCGAACTTGCTCGGGCACGGCTGCAGATCTTGCCTTTCTCCCGCTGCCGGGGCTGGAGCTCGCCTCCGGGTGCCCTGGCCGTTTCCGCTCCCCGCCGGCCACGTAGTTCTCGGGCTGCGGTTCACCGCGCACCTACTACAACACGGGCGCGCTGGCCCGGCGGCGCCTTGGACCGTCGACGAAGGGCCGGAATCAGCCCCACGCAGCTGACTTGACTCTTTTGGGCTCTTCACTTCTGTTAAATGGGGCTAATCATGTTCTGGTTCAAGGTCACGCCTGGTGCTCGGAGTAAGAATCTGACTCGAAAGCTTCTGGCCAGGTTCCCGGACTGTCTGGAGAGGGGTGCGCTGGTGGCAGGGTAGGAAAGTGGGTGTGTGTGGTCACCTCAGCTTCCTCCCAGTCTCCTCCTCGTAATCGCTTACCCTAACTCCGCCTTATTTGAGGAGATCGGGAGCGGATCCCAAGGGGTTTCTTGGGGGACCTTCGGGGTGAGCGAGAAGCAATTCCGTGGTGGGAACCCTTGCACCCTCCAGCATTCCCCGTCAGTTTGCTAACGTCTCAGCGGGGTCAGGGGAATTTGCTCGGTGCCTGCGCCTGCATCCGTGCTGCTCAGTCTCCTAAATATGCCGGTCCGAGAGGATACGTAGGAGACTTCCTTAGAGAAGCGGCTGGGCTCTGGGATTGGCTTCCACACCACCGGCGCCCACCCGCCTTAGAAAGTGCCTTGAGATTGGCGTCATTTCGGCTCGCTCTCCCTACCCCATGGACCTGGACGTTTCACACTGTCCCAGGGGATCGTGGAGTCTGGTCCGAGGGTATGTAAATGTTGTCAGAAGTGAACCTTTTACTCCAGATCCTTGGTGGCAGATCATTGGGGCCCTGAGTGGCCCTCAGAGCTCTGGGCTGGAGAGAGGGGTGCCCTTCTTCTGAGATGGTTACCCTATTTCTCCAGCCCAGCCTGCCTTGCCCAACTCAGTGATGAGAGGCCTACTTAGTTTGTGAAGCCCGACAGACATCTTCGAGCCTCAACTTTTTAAATCTATAAAATGGAACAACAGTTCCTGTCTTTTAGTCTTCCTAAGGCTATTGAGGTGCAGGGGACAAGACAGATGTCAAGGTGGAAGGCAGGTAGTCGAGGAGGAACTGAACTGTGGGTAGAAATGGAGGCAATTTAAAGATTTTTAAATTTTGTTTTGTTTTATTTTATTTTTTTTTTTTACATCAGGCTCTAGGCCCTGATTCCCAGATCTAAAAATCCTTCTTTCCTGGGAAAGTGGGTTTGGTAAGACTTTGAAAATACTACTTTCCGTCTTTCTGTTCTTTCTTTCCTGGCCATGGCAATTTCAACTAACAGTGGTATAGACTGTCTCCTTTCTCCATGCCCAGAGGGACAGAAGGACAGTTTATCCGTGGCCTTGGCCTTGTGTGCCATTGATTCACACTGAAATAACTTGTGGACACCTGAGCATCCCCTCATTTTGCCTCCCTGGTTATTACTGTGTTTCCCCAGACTGTCTCAAAGGCAGGCTAAGGAGGAAAGACGGGCCAGACTGTGGTGAATTGATTTTAATATTATACTGAAGTACACGTGCCATTGATTTTTATATGCTGGGCACCTCCGGAACTAGTGTCCAGATTAAGACCTAAAGTATTTCCAGTCCCCCCATTACTGCTACAGGGGCTACCTCTGAAGGGTGACCACCATTGTGCTTAGTTTTGTCAAGTGGCTTTTGTTTTTATGACTACTGTTGTTTATTTTATCATTTTAGTTTCAAAGTGAAATGCTATCCAAACCAAAGGTGCGATGTATGCAAACCAAAAGTAGTTGGTTATACCTAAGCCAGTCCAGAAAGCTAGAAGGCAGAATTCCGCCTTGAGACCTGGGTGGGCTTTGAATTGGGTTTCTCCGTAACCAACACCCTGATCCTTGGTTCTTGCGTGGTGTAACCCGCGGGACCCCCAATATAACTGTGTTGACATTGATACATGGAGGCTGGTTTATTCATAGTGTCTTTGAATAATGCAGATCTGAAATAATGTGATAATAAAATATGAGCGAAGAAAATACGTGAGTGAGTTCTCACTTAGAAGATAAAGACGGACATAATTTGAATTCCTCAAAGTGAAAAATTGGTGAACATCGCAGAATTTCAAGGCTGCGATTTTGTGCGCTGTTCCTGCCATTACCACATGGTGGCGCCCCACTGGCGGGAGAACTGAAATGCCCACCATCCTTTTTCCTAAACCCTCTATAAGCAGAATCCTAGGAATAAAACCCATCGGTTTAGGATCTCCACAAGTGATTTCCGAACACCGTGGTTTTCCCAGGGTCTGGCAGGCAGGCTTCCCTCCGACGCTGATTAAGTCCACGGATAAGAGGCTTTCCCAGCATTTAAAAAGGAGGGGTAGCCTGTGGATTGCGGAGCAGGTGGAGCTGAGACACTGTTGCCTTCTCTCTAGTAATATGGAGCTGCTGTATGTCCTTGGAATATTTTTAAGTTGGTATTATTATTATTTTTAAAGATTTTAATCGTTATTTTCAGAGAGAAGGGAAGGGAGGGAGGAAGAAAGAGAGAGAAGCATCCATGTATGGTTGCCTTCCACCTGCCTTCAGCTATAGACCTGGCTGGAGACCTGGCTTGCAACCTGGTTATGTGCCCTGACTGGGAATTGAACTCACAACTCTTGGGCTCACAGGGCAGCGCCAACCCACTGAGCCACACCAGCCAGGGCTGTCCTTGGAATTTTAAAGAGGGTCAGTTGAGAAGCTAGCTTAAGTGTGTCATGATCCTTTTGGTGCCATTTCACCCCAGAATCTCCCAATGGTGTAAGAGAAGGAACTCTCTTTGTTGGGGCTGGTAGATCTTTTCACAAAGCACTGTGTGTTGGTGAACTTGAAGAATAAATAGGCCTGGGTATAGCCAAATTGCTGCTGGAAGAAATGCCCCCTGCTTTCCATGGTCTGGGGCCCAGGTCGCCAGGGGAACCATCAGGGGCTGGGGATGCTGTATCTAGCTGTGGAATCCTCTGAGGGAACCAGCCAGTGCCCTTCTCCCATCCATCACCTCTTCATTTTACTGTCAGTGTGACTGAGATGCTGTTTAGATGATTGTAGTCATGTGATGGCTGCCACGCTGCTGTTTGCTAAGAGTGTTGGGTATTTGCCATGTGCTGGACACTATGCATGTATTCATTTAACTTTCACAATAGGAAGGGGCTGGCATTTCCATTTTATTGATGAAGGAATTGGGCCTTGACACTTAAGCACTTTCGGTTTACACACTATGTGACCCAGAGCAAGAATGGAATCTGGTCTCTCAGACAACTTCCCTGGTTGAACTGGACCCTTCTGCAGGGTGACAAGTCTTGCGCGTGTCCTTTGTCCTTCTGGGTGTTTAGTGTTTGACTTTAGTAATAGCAGCTACTTAGCCTAAGGATGGGGATTGCCATAAATAGAAAATTCTCGCAGAGCAAGAGGGAAGTTCAGACGCTGAGGCGTGAGAACTTGGGGTTGAGTTCATACAGCTGTAACATGGGGACTGAGTTGTGTGACCACTGTATGTTGCCTTCTCTCATGTTTAAAACTCTAGGTAAATGGCGGCCTGTCGTTTATTTTTGTGATCTGTGGTTTTTCACCCACTATTGTTTTTGACATGTGTTGATTACAACTGTAGATGTAATATTTCTTTGCTATTCCAGAGTTTAAATATTCCCCGTTGATGGACGAAAAGGGTGTTTTTACCCTTTATAGGCAGGATTGCAGGGGATATCCTTGATGGGGCCTGGTAAACATGTACATGAGTGTGTCTAGGGTACATGGCGCCAGAGGCGAAGTACCTGGGTAGTAAGATACTCCTGCATCACCATCTGTCTGTCACTTCAACCCTACTAGGTTTTACTGATTGCCCTCCCAGGCAGCCATGCCCCTTACCACTCCCACCACCACCAGAACTCTGGGAGTCCTCTGGATCCCCATGTCCTTAACTGTGCCTATTATTAATCAGGTGCTCTAATTTTGGTTAATGTGATAAGCATGGCATGTATTTCATGGCTCTTTTACTTTTTGTTTCCCTTAGAGATCCCCCTTTGGTTTTCAAGTTTTCTTTTCTATGCATTGCTATTTTTTACTAGGTAAAGTTTTAGATCTTTGAACTCATCTGAAATTTACATTTCTGTATAGTGTGAGGCAGGGATCTAATTGGTTTCCATATTGTAAACTATGCCATTACCATTTAATGAGTAGTTAACTGTTATTTATTTTCTGCTATGACATATACCAATTTCTGTTTAATTTTTGGATCTGCTTCTTAACTGTTTTGTTCTTGCTGTGATTCCTGAGCTAATACCATTTTTATTTAATTATTAAGGTTTTATTATAAATCTTCCTTACTTAGCCTTTTCTTTCCAAATTGTCTTGGCTAGTCTTGACCAGTTAGGCTTCATCATGAATTTTGGGCTCTATCCTAAATATTCCTCCCCATGAAAAAATACTATCATCAAAATGTGGGGAAATAGCAAATAAAATTATTTCCTTGTTTCTTTTTCTTCAAATATAGTGCTAATCAAAACTTTTAAGCTCTCATTCTTTACTGTGAAATTTTAGTCCCCATTTTTTGTGGATTCACTTTAAGTGACTCTTCTCTTGTACCAGTTATTCTTGATTAACAAGGCACACATGAATATCATTTTATTATTATTTTTATTATTATTTTTTTATGGTCAGTTTTTTTTTTTTTTAAGATTTTATTTCATTATTTTTTTTAGAAAGAGGGGAAGGGAGAGAGACAGAGAGGGAGAGAGACATCAATGTATGATTGCGTTTCACCTGCCTCCAGCCACAGACCTGACTGGAGACCTGGTTTAGCAACCTGGTTATGTGCCCTGGCTGGGGAATCGAACCTGCGACCTTTGGGTTCACAGGCCAGCACCTTATCCACTGTGCTACCAGCCAGGGCCGAATATCATTTTAAAGCATATAAGATCATTGCTTATTCAACAACATAGAATCAGCATTAATATCATAATTATTCTTCTCTGTCTTTTTTATCCTCCTACTAATCCATTTCATTTATATGTCATAATTTATTTGACAAAATCATTCTTTTAAGACATTAAGCAGATAATTTTTATTATAATTTAACCTCCATACATTTTTTTTTTTTTTTTTGCTTGGGGTAAATTACTTTGTTAGAATTTGTTTCCTTTAAAAATTTTTTGACCCATCTTGTGAATTAATCCTCTAAGAAAGCTTATAAATGTATTTTGCTAGTGATGGTATCTGAGTGTTCCAGATCTTGTGCTTTGCCAACAATAAGAATTCATCAACATTGCCAGTTTCACAGGCAAAGGAAAAAACCCAGAATCTTGTTTTTTCACTATGCTTTTTTCCTTCCCTAGTGAGGCAGAACATATCTTCATGTTTATTGGTTTTTCACAGCAGACTTCACTGTAGAGTTTTCCAGAAAGGTTGTTTCTTTTACTTCCTGTAAAAGAAACTTACCTTATCACTTGGTATTTTTGAGAGAACTATCAGATCGTTTTGTACAAATTGTGTTTATGTTTTAACTGTTAAATATCATTCCAGCATATGAAAATACCATATTTTGTTAACCAATTCCTCCGTGATGGACATTTGATATCAGGCTTCTGTATTTTTTAGCTATTATTGGGTTGGCTAAAAAGTCCATTATGTTTTGTTCTGTACGATGACTCTAGCAGTGCTTAGTTGTCTTTGACTTCATTTGAAACAATTTTGTTAGATTGTATTGTGACAGCTGTCATATCAGTGTGCATTTAAAAAAACATCAGAATTGGTGAATTTTTGTGCAGCCATTTTAATATTGAAGATAGAAGGAAATATGCAACATTTTCAGCATATTATGCTTTATTATTTCAAGAAAGGTGAAAATGTGACTGAAATGCAAAAAAAAAAAAAAAAGATTTATGCAGTGTGTGGAGAAGGTGCTGTGATTGATAAAGCATGTGAAAAGTGGTTTGCAAGGTTTCTTGGTACTATTGGCATCTTGGTCAAATAATTCCTTGCTGTGGGGCTCTCTTATCCATTGGAAGATGTTTAGTAGCACTCCTGGCCTGCACCCACTAGAAGCCAGAACTGGGAGAGCTGACATATTCAAAATATGTCAATCAAGTCATTGGTGAAACAGAAACATGTATCTCTTATTTTATGGGAAAAAAAAAATGCAATGGAATTTTTGGCCAGCCCATTATATAGATGTGTGCAATAACATCTTTGAACTATATTTAGGCACATGCAAAAAGAAATTCTTAAGGATATATGCTTAGAAGTGGGATTGCAGGATCATGTTGATATAAACTTACACTTTGACCACCTGGTGCCAAATTGCTTCCCAAGGTACCTATTCTCACTTATACCTGCAGAGTAGAGTATACCTATGCATATAGTATCTGTACACCAGGAAACAGCGATACTAGAGAAGGAAGAACAAAGGTGTTAAAGTAAAAAGTGCAAGGCTTGTCCGGAAAGTATCCAGCCATGCCCTATGAAAAGGAGACATCTATTGAAGAAGATATGAGGAACATTGTAGCCCTGGCTGGTGGCACAGCGGATAAGGTGCCAGCCGGTGAACACAAAGGTTGCTGGTTCGATTCCCAGCCAGGGCACATAACCAGGTTGCAAGGCAGGTCTTCAGCCAGATTCGTAGCTGGAGGTAGGTGAAAGGCAACCATACATGGATGTCTCTCTCCCTCTCTGCCTCTCTCCCTGCCCATCTCTCTAAAAATAATAAATAAAATTTTAAAAAAGAAACATACATAGAACAATGATCCCTCAGTCGCCTTCAAAGTAGTTTTATCACATTGTTTTACCAGCATCTCTTCCACTGTTCAAAACACTCTGCAAAATCCTTTGTTGGAGTGACTCTTTCAAAGGTGATTTTAGTTTTGGGGGAAGTCAGGAGTCTCAGGGTGCCAAACCTGGGCTGTAGGGGGGTTGAGTCACCTGGGTGATTTAATATTTCACCGAAAACTCTACACAAGACTTGATGCATGAGCGGGTGCCTTGTTGTGGTGAAGCTGCCACTCACCCGTTGCCCATAGCTGCAGACATTTTTGTTGTATTGCATCTGTCATCCAATGAAGAACATTGAGGCAGTGCTCCTTAGTAATTGTCTGGCCTGGAAGGGCGTACTCATGATGGACAACACCTTCCCAATCATAAAACACAGTTAACATGGCCTTGATCTTGCTGCGACTTTGCTGTGCCTTGTTCAGGTGTGGAGAACCAGGCAACTTCCATCAGGGCCTTTGTCTTTTAATGTAGCCTGAAACCCACCATTTATCTCCAGTTATGACCTTGAGGAAATCTGGTTCACTGGTAGCAGTTTGAATCCAGTCCTTAGCCACTGCAGGACAATGTTTCTCTGCTCTGATAGCAGAAACTGTGGAACAAATTTTGCTACAACACGTCTCATGCCATGATCCTGCATCAAAGTCTCATACACAGTAATTTTTGGAATCCCCAGATCAGCTTCTGGTTCTTGCACTCTCCGTTGCTGATCTTGGTTGGTTGCAGCCCATATAGGTCAACTTCTCAGATGTTCTGCTTGTTGCAGGCCTCCCAGGACATGGATCATTTTCAACAGATTCTCAACTATCTTTGAAGTGTTTGTGCCATATTTTTATTTGTGCTACACTCATTGCATTGTCCCTGGAAACCTTCTGAATCATCTGAAGTTTCCACAGAGGAATGTTCAAGCTTAATGCAAAGTTTGATGCATATTTGTTGCTCTACTCCTCAGCCATTTTGAATGTGATGGCCACACAGTACACATGCTCACTCAACAGTGTCTACTGCCCACGCCGACTAGTACAGTGAAGTCGCCCTTGTTCACACATGCGCATTCCAGTCCACTCTCCTTGGCTGCCAGGTTACGTTGATGTTGCACAAGCTGTTTTCATTATATCAACAATGGTTTAACTTTTTCCAGACAGACTTCATATACTATATACATATATTTTTGCACACATGTAAACATCCTAAATTTCATTTAGAAAGCTCAGAGGTATACTGTCTTTCATTTTGAAGTTTGCTTCACATAAGTGACTATATATATATAAAAACATAAATCGTAAACATCACATGAATACTTACTTAGCCTAGGAGAATTGGTAACAGTTTAAGTAAATGGTCAGCTATTTTGTGGTGCCTTGAATTAGGGCTTTATCTGTGTAACTCCTGCTTCAGAAGATCTGGTAGGGGCCGTCTTCATGTGTGTGTTAGAGTAACGTGGTTTTGTTGTTTTGCTTCTTTTGAAAAGCAATTTGTGGATCGTTAGGGACTTTGACTTATTAGAATGCTATGTAACCAAGCCTGAGTATTCAAGATTGTTCTTTTTCTTCCATAGCTAATTAGAAGAAAAAGGAAAAAAGGCTGTTTTGAAAGTCTTGTTTCCTTGTTGAAAGTCTTTTAGAAATTTGCCATCCGGTGCCTCAGTGCTCCACAAGTTCCTGGCCCCTTCTGAGCCCCTGGGTGGGTTGTTCCCCTTTGATAACTGTATTTTGCAGGGCTGAGGCTTCCAAGGAAAGAGGTGGCAAAGACGAGGTGCAGGGAATGGGCCCTGGCCGGGGCAGGTGGAGATCCATGATGTTAGGTTGCGCCTCTTCTCCCCGTGGAAACTCACAGCAGGGCTGCATGCTTTGTTTCTGGGGCCCCTTTTGTCCTGCATGTCCCCAGGTTCGTGTGGGCGCTCAAACTGTGTTTGTGGACTTTAGGATCCACGGGCACAGACAATGACAAGTTCCACTAACCAGTTTGCGGAATCCTTACCTTATTCTTTTAGGGTATTTATTGCCTTTGGATTTTGAGGGGGAAAAATGAAGAAAACATTGTTTTGCATTTCTATTCAATTTGAGTGAAATATCCACGGGCATTACTACTCAATACCAAACTACTTCACCAGCCTTCTGTAGTCTCTCTCAAATTCCTGAATCCCTTTTCAAGAAAACTAAAGCTACAGCTCTTTTTGGTTAGCTTATGAAGAGGTCTGTAGTCTCACCTATGGAATTCCGTAGCACACCTTTAATTATCTTTGAAGTCGCTAACTTTAATTAAAGTGTGTGTCTCTGAACCCCCTGCGCACTGGGGTTGGATTGCTGACCCTGCTGCGGATCAGGAGGCTGTGAAAGATCATTAAACCATTTCCCTCCTGCTATGGCACCGAATTGGAGGTTTCTCTTTTATTGCCTGGGACAGCTTCCCTCTCCTCTTTGTTATCTATTCAATAAGATATTGTCTAGGATCAAATCTCTACCACGTTGTTGCTTACATACCTCTGAATATAGATGCAGTTGGAAAGGCCTGGCTGAACATAATACCTTATTGTAAGCTTTTCTGTTTGAAACTCTTTTCCTTTTGAAAGCGTACACTCCAGGCTAGGTTAAACAGTTATTTCAACTTTCACTACATGGAGGCTTCAAAAAGAAAAAAAAAACCTATTTACTGCATTTGGGCTTTGGACCATGGAAGAAACCATAGCATGAACAAGAGCCAGGTCAGAGGTGTTTTGAAAATCACCTGGTGCAGAGGTAGAAACCTAATCTTTTCACCAGGTGAGGCCGTACATGGGTGAGACTAGTGAATTCCATGAATATGAGCCCATGGTAAAGCTTTTCTGTTATAAAACGAGTTTCTTGTTCGGTCACAACATGGGGACAAGCGGGGAAGGGGACGATGATAATGAATGAACTGTTCTGTAAGAGGTGGATAAACGTGTAGGAAGGAGCATTAGAGGCAAAGATGGCGCCTCCCCAGGTGTCATCTTGCTCACTTGCTTACTGAGAACTTGTGCACAGGTAGTCAAATATTTTCACCCTGTGCTCCTCTGACAGCCCCATCATCCACTGACCTCTTTCCTGGAAGTCCTTGTCACTGATCTCCCAGGCCTGTTCTTTCCCATCCTGCCATGCGTTTCTCTACTGCCCATGAGTTGATGGAGGCACATTCTTCCAGACATCTCAGTCCAGACAACATGGAAATGAATATGCAGCTTGACCTCCTGCCTGCCAGAAGGACTACTTTTCTCTTCCCTGAGTGGGGCCGTTACACCACAGCTGTTTCTTTCTGGGTGGTGTTAGTGGTTTCTCATAGAATCACTCATAGATCAGGCCTGTGGTTTTCCCTCCCATGGTGTTTGATCACCAGGAACTTCCTATGCGGACATGGTTGTGGATAGAGGGAGAGGAGATAAGACAGCAGACATAGGAGGCATGAGTCTGAGCCACCTGTCCATGCTGCTCGAGCCGGATTTCTCAGATACCATTTCCAATGGGCACCCACCCAGCCTGATGAGCATCTCAAAGCTAGGTGGTCACATGATCACCTGACGTTGCTTAGCCGGGCATTCAGTACCAGAGCCTCCTAGCCACCCTCTTTCTCCAAAGGAGAATGGCTGTCTGGAGAGGAGGGTGTGGCTCCCTTTTAACACCCTTACAAGCCTTTGGAGTGCTTCACCTAGAGCTTCCCAGGGTCCCTCACAGCATCTGCGTTTGCCATAGACGCTGATGTTGTGTCTGCTGGGTCCCCGTAAACCAAGGGACAGGTGCTGTTGCACTGCTGCCTGCACTTGCCACAGAACCTTCCCTTCCTCTTGATCCCACTCATACCCGGCTCCCTGCCGCCCAGTTTACTTCGTCTGTGGCTGAAGGCAGCCACTTGCATGTTTCCTTCTTCATCTCCGAAGTCCAAGACAGTCCGCCAGGCTTCAAGCATTTTTCTTTCTTAATTTAAAGGCTAAATGGGGACGGCGGTTGTAATATTAACAAGGAAACAACAGCCCTGGACTGTCTAGGACAATCCATTAGGAAGAGAGCATAGAGGGGCGCCCTGTGTGCCAGTCACTGTGGCATTCATTGCCAGCGGAGCAGGGAAGTCTGCCCCTGGCACCAGATGCCATCTTGGGGCGGGAGGTGGGGGCCGGGTGAGGCGGGGAGCAGCCTCTCTGGGGAGTTGCACTTTGGAC
The DNA here is from genome assembly GCA_004026585.1 of Noctilio leporinus. NCBI lineage: Eukaryota > Metazoa > Chordata > Mammalia > Chiroptera > Noctilionidae > Noctilio > Noctilio leporinus. Next base: position 85,061 of record PVIW01002360.1, on the reverse strand, counting down.
TGCCTGGACATTTTCCAGGAGCAAAGAGTTTTAATCAGAGAGTAAACTGCTGGGGGTGAGTCATTTTCTCTGCTTTCTTCTCATCTTAGAGCTCTCGTAAAGACCACACAGTGGCTTCCACTCACCTGCCTCTGTCCTGTTCACCTTGCTGGCCTCCTCACTGCTGCCTCAGTGACCCCAGAGAAGTTCCAGTGGCTCCCCGGGGTGGGACCCTGCAGGGGCTCTCAGATGAAGCCCAAGCGCCTGAACATGGCCTCTTAGGTTCCATCCACAGCCCTGCAGCAGGTGGCCTGAGCGCATCTCCGAGGCCTCTGTCTGTGGTCTCCCCTCAGCCCAACAACCTGGCCAGCCTTGCGCCTCCCTTGGGCCCTGGCCCAGGCCTGAGGATCTCCTGGGAACCCCCTCCCCCATCACTCCTCAGTGCAGTAGCGGCAGGTGGCCCTTCCCACACTGTGCCTGACTGTCCTTCAGTGCAAGCTGTCCCAGCCTCCACTCAGTGAAGGTGTGGGTGGCCAGGAGAACCCTCTGAGGTTTGCGTAGGAAACCCCCAGGCTCTGCAGCTGTTATGTGCTTCGACTGCAACTGTCATGTTTACATAGAAGTGGATGCCACTAGGTGAGTACCAGATAATGATTTGCTCTTTTTGGAAGGTAAATATTCTCCTTTTCTCGTTTACTATTAGTTGCCTTCATTGCTTTATTTTGAGAACAACTGGAACAGTAAATTTTAGCCTACCATGTTTGATCACCTGTTCAGAATTGATGAAGTCAGAATTAGTGAGTTTTTTTTTTTTTTAAAGATTTTATTTCATTATTTTTAGAAAGAGGGGAAGGGAGAGGTAGAGAGGGAGAGAGACATCAATGTGTGGTTGCATTTCACCTGCCTCCAGCCACGGACCTGACTGGAGACCTGGTTTGCAACCTGGTTATGTGCCCTGGCTGGGGAATCGAACCTGTGACCTTTGGGTTCACAGGCCGGCGCCTTAACCACTGTGCTACCAGCCAGGGCTATAGAATTAGTGACTTTTAATGTATGTTTTTGTCTTAGTCTTATGATCTCCGGTATGATCATGTAGTCTGCTTCCAAATACAGCCAGCTGCCGGCTCTTATCTTGATGCACTTTTATTACAGACGGAAGAAATGTCCCAGACTTTATATGGTAGAGAGAGCAAAAAGCATCATTAATCCAGGTGACACTGAAGAGGAAATTCTCAGTAAGCTAAAGGATTGTGGATTCTTATCGAGTGTTCATTATGCTGCTCTCTGTGCAGGGGATCAATGTGAAGTCATCCAGAGGATGGGAAGCAGACAAGGAAGCATCGCAGGGCTTCCGCTGTGTCTAGAGCTCCAGGAAACAAAAGTAGGGGGTTGAAGGCCTGGCTTTAATTCAGGGTGGCAGAGAAATGCACTGAGCTCCAATGAAGGTCCTAGGTTTTCATTTCTCCTAAGTACAGCCGTTGCAGAGAAAGCCAGAGAAAAATGTAATCAAGGTTTATGAAGCAGGTCACTTATTTGCCAATAACTTATAATGCATGTACGTGTGTGTATTCATCAGAGTTCTCTAGAAAAACAGAACCAATAGGGTGTACATGCGCAAGTACATGCATAGCTATAACACAGAGATATTTATTATAAGGAATTGGCTCACAAGGTTACGTAGGCTGACAAATGCTAAGATCTGTATCTGGGGACAGTGCCTAAAGGACTTAGAGTCTTTTTAGCTCTTTCCTGATCATATGCACAGCTCTGTATAGGCACACAACATGCAAGTGGCCTTGTAGGTTCCCAAGAATATTTTGGAGCTTTTGAAAGTCTCCTATGGACATTTCATTCCCCAGGTTGCTCTTTGAAGTCTTTTGATCAACATCTTGTTGCCTCCACCTAGTAATTCTTCTGTGTGTCCTTTCTGGGCCCCTTTCTGTTTTCTGCACTCCCAATTTGTTGAGCTTTCTGCACTTCCCAGACTGAGCAAGGCTCTCTCCATGTGAGATAATTTGTTGGCTTGCATGTCTTCCCTATTACATTATGGTGCTCTTGGAGAACAGTTATCAATAGTTTTTTTTTTTTTTTTTTTTTAATATCTGAAGATGTATAATACACTTCCAGATGTTTGTAGAACAAATGAGTATTTATGGGCTCTGTAACATAAGGAAAATTCCTTGTTCATACGATGTGTGGCATTTACTATGTTGCATTCGAGGTTCTTATTTGGCATTTAGAATAGTAATTCTTTGCGGATGAACCTTCCTCTGCCACCTCCACTTTTCAGGCTCACACTTGAGGTGTGGGAGTGATTTGTATTCTTGAATGTGCTGTTGGTTTGACAGGGCCACTGGCTTCAAGTTCAGGGGAGTTGACCCTTTCCAAACCCAGCCACTCTGGTATCATTCATTGACTGGGAGGTAAAGATTTATTTATTGGGACGTTTGGTAAGAGATCATCGGCTTCACATTGCTTAGTGTAGCCCACTAAGTAGATAGGATATGAAGTTGACATTTTCTTTTGGAAGTAAAGATTATATTTATATAATGTAAGATATGGGTTGGATGATGTTCGAGCCTTTTACGTAGATTGGCATGAAGTTTGCTCTTTGAAGACAGTGTGTCACAGTAGGCAGGGCACTGACTTTGGAACGAGACCAATGTTTATTTGAATGACAAGATTTGTAACCTTGGATGAATTACTGAAATTCTTCAAGCCTGCTTTTTCAGAGGAAGAAGCAGATGGTTTGATAGCTATTGCCTGGTTAGGTAAGGACTTACAGAGGTGTGATTATTTGATATCCCTTTATTGTTTGTGAAAAACTGAAATCAACTTTGTCTCTATTATTTCTCTTTTACTTGGACTATTTCTCTTCTCCCCACACAGCAATCTCTACTATAAAAATTTGTACCCGTCCCTGTGTTTTATAATTCCAGTGTTATCCAATCAACGAATGAACATGCTTATTTCTGAAAAAGCTTTATGAAAGCTTTATGTTACTTAGTAACAAAGTTTATATTTTCAAGTTAATGGCTGGCATGGCACAGAATTCTCAAGTAGGGCAGATAGATTAACATTTTCCTTTAGCCAGAGCTACGCCTGCGTTTCATAATAGATGTTCCCTCCTGGCTCTAGGTTAGTAAAGATATTTTGTTTTAGTTTTTCATTTTCAGAAATACGTGCTTAAAGGGTATTTTAATCAGTATTCACTTCTTTTTCCCAAATTACATGAAGGAAGCCAAAAGAAATTAAAATATAAACTTGAAATGCAAATTCTAAGCAGTTAAAAAGAGTTTTTCATCCGCCTTACCCCTAGTTAACTTGCGATTTTATCCATTGAAAATTCCATATTTAAACAGCCTTTATGTATGAGCTGAACATCAGCAGGGGCTCTGTCAGCTCCTTGAGCAACAGAGGAATGTGGTAACAGGAGTTTCTTCGGGTCATGGCAGCTGCTTATACTGGAATTGGATGATATACCGACATCGGTCTTTTAGCCTGAAATGAATGGTGTCGCGTCTTCAGGTTTTCTGATCTTGATTCCTGCCAAAGAAATGATAATGTTGATGTTCTGGCTGAGGATTTGATTCTCCTCACTTTCATTTCTCGGGTAGGTGGGCTGTCAGACCTACTGGAGGTTTACTGGGACTCTGTAGTTATATTCTGCTCTGGAAGCCATGGGTGCCCTAGTCGGACTTTATGTAATTGGAACCGTCAGTATATATTATTTGTGTCTAAGTTATTTCACTCAATCTAATGTTTATGACATTCACATGTATGTTATATGTAGTTGCTGTTTATCCATGTTTATTGGTGTGTAATACTCCAATTTATTGGTGTGGTACTGGGTGCATGTACCACAATTTAGTCTTCTATCCATGAGTATTTATATTGTTTCTAGTTTTGGTATAATATTAACAGTGTTGCTATATACATTCTCGTGTTAACAAATGCTTTTGATGAACTACATGCTGTATTTTTCATCTGATTGTTTTTCCTGAATATTCCATAAATATTGTTCTTTTTCGTGCATTTTTGTGAGCACAAAATATTCCACTGTGTGGCTGTATCATAATTCAGCCAATTGTACTTTTGGACTTTCTGTTTATTTCCAACATTTTTCTATGATAAAGAATACTAAGAGGAACATCCTTGTGTATACATCCTTGCACATTGTTCCAATCGCTTGGAGAAAATTCTTAGGTTGAAATGGCTGGGTCAATAGTTAGGCCTATTTGATTACTTTTAGATGGCCAGATTGCCATTAAAAAATATTTACATTTACATCTTCCTACTAGTGAATGCATGTGAGTACCTATGTCCCTCAAATCTTCTTCAATGAAAATTGCAACTTGCTGTAATTAGCAGTGCTTTGGTTACTAGTGACAGGGGATATTTTATTAAACTATGTTTTAGATGTTGATGGTTGCTGAATTGCTTTTTCTTCCCGTGAACTTTGTAATTTAATCTTTTAGAGAATGTTATATATTTCTTAGTATTTTAAAAGGATGCTTAATAAATTAAATAATCGTCTTTTCTGCCCTCCCCTCTGCAGTTGTCACTTGACTTTTAAATTTATTAATTACCTTTTTTTTTTTTTTTTTTACTACGTGAACTTTTTTAGTTTATGCAGCAAAAGGTTTGGTGTTATTTTTAGGTTATCCACCAACTTTGAATAAACTTTTACCTATTTTCCATCCCTTTATTAGAAGGCCTAATATGGAAAAGACGGCAGTTCTTCCCAAAATTCAAGAGTACATTTCTCACTCAATAATAATTTTATTTGAATTTTAACTTCTAGCTTGGTAAGCTGATTTAAAGTTCACATGCAGACATACATAGATAATGTTAAACCCAACAGTTTTGAAAGGAAAAACATTGGCTAGTGATTTGCCATCCTGGTTTTGAAGTGCATTGCTGGCATTAAACCAGCTAGCAGATCACCAGCTGAGACAGGTCAGGATGGAAAGTCCTGAGAAAGATCTTTGTGTGTCTGTGTGTTGGTGATGTGTATCTACCTATCTGTCTAATCAGATAGATGGCTCAGGAAGTGGTTTTGGGACAGTTGATCAGTCATGTTAGGCTTGGGAGTGATCTAAGGACCATTTTTTAGTGCCTTAAAGAAACAGAAAGCACAATGGGACATTTATGTCAGAGAGAAAGGGCACTTGGTGGCATTCTCAGGCAGGGTTGCAGAAGGCCACCATGATGAACGAGCTGGATGGTAATATCATTCCCAGGATAGTGACTCTGACATTTAGTATTGGTCCACTCAGCTGTGCCCTGTGGCATGGCACATCTGCTCTGGGCCATCACTGTGAAATATACTTGAAGGTGAAGGAATGAAGGTCAGTGAGCGCTACTTGCTCCGAAGAATAGTCATAGAGAAAGTGTATCTCGTTTATTTTTCCCCTTCCAGGCCAAGTCCTCCCCTTCCCCCCACCCCATACCAAGTGCCTTAATTGGGGAAAAGCCTAATATTTAGATTCCTTTGTAGGATTAAGGAATTACTCTTCCATTCTAGTCAAGATCTAGCTATGGGGAAAGGGGAACCCCAGAGTGTTTACCCTCTATCACTTTTAGGACTTTGGATGTTTCAAGTTAATCTTTTCACTTTTCTCTCTATATTAGGTGCCTACCTTACACACACACACACACACACACACACACACACATACATGCACACAGGCTTACTTCGGATTTGTAAAGATCCTATTCAGTCTTTTGTCCTTGACCTTTCTGTTCTAGGTACCTTTCCAGGAAGTCACTTGTGTATGTAGACATTGACCATTCATGATGAACCATCGTGTATGTATTTAGTATTCTTGGAATTCTGTGATATTTATTTGCAAAGTTTGTGCTGACCAGCTTCCTGTAGAAATGTCTATATCCTTCCTCATGTTAGTTACTCTAGCCAGGAATAGTGTGGACAATTCTACCTTTGTTTTGGTTTTCTAACTTTAAAGTTGCATGCATTTGGTTTTATTTGTAAGTCATCATCTTTTGTTTTTATTTTTTATTTTTATTTTTAATTAGCTTTTTAATATTTTATGTGTTATTTTTAGAGAGAGGGGAAGGGAGAGAGGCAGAGAGGGAGAGAGACATCAATGTATGGTTGCACTTCACCTGCCTCCAGCCACAGACCTGACTGGAGACCTGGTTTGCAACCTTGTCATGTGCCCTGGCTGGGGAATCGAACCTGCAACCTTTGGGTTCGCAGGCCGGAGCCTTCTCCACTGTGCTACCAGCCAGGGCTGTCATCATCTTTTAAAGCTCCTCTAACTCTGTAGATTCTTATGATAATTATATTAAAACAACTAAGTCAACTGAGTAATATCAGAGTAGCTACTGAAGTTTGTCATCCAGGGGATGGATTTACTGCAGCATTTCTCAGATAGTCATATTTTGGATGTGAAGAGGTAGCTGTTACCAAAGAAAGAGGTATCTGTAAACAGATACATTTGAGAAATACAAGCTTGGGGGTGGAGGGGCCAGGCCAAAAATAAAACAATGGATCAAACCAAATCACACTCTTTGGTTGCAGACTTCACAGAAGCTCTGATCAGCTTACCGGGGTTGTGCCCTCCCCAGGGGCGCAGTGCTGTTGGGAACATCTCTCAAATGTATTTACCTGCAGAGCTGTCCTTCCCCAGGTCAAGTGTGAGAACTGTAACCTGAGAAACACACATTAGGGAAACGGTGATGTAATTAAATCTTGACATGGTATTAATTTTCTCATTACTTAGTTTTAAAATGTATTCTCTCTGCTACTGTGTTAGTTGGGTATAAACCAGGGCAATTCAGAGGCAGGTGCACTGGTGTGGGTGTCGGGAGCGTCTGAACCAGCTTTTGTCTTTAAAATCACCTCCTATTTTTTTTTCTTTTTGGTCTTTCCAAAGCACAGTCTATTTGATCATGCTATACTATGCACACACACACACACATATATTATACATAGATATTATATATATATGTATATATATGTCTATGTACATATGTCTATATATATGTCTATTATATATGTGTGTATGTATATATAGACATTATATATATGTCTATGTATAAGTGATATATATATATATATGCACGGTAGCACATAATTATCTTTCTGTTATTTAGCAAAATACAAATACAACTAGGCAGACATTTATTTATTTGCTAAATTGGTGATATAATCATGATTCTAGTATTGCTTATAATATTATTATAATCCCCTCCTTCTTCTGAGCTGGCTGTCTGTTGTCTTTCAATGGAAGAATCATACCCAAGTGACCCCTGACTCATGAACACTGAGGCATCTCCAGCTTTGAGAGGCTATTTCTCTGGTTGCGGGGAATCTAATTGTGTTTATTGTAGAAAACGGAAGAAGCTCTCACCGTTTCCCAAAAAAGATTTCCTCATTATTCGCTGACTTACCCATTTAGAGCTGCTGCATGTATTTCTCTACAGAACCCATTTATCCCTCTTAGGTCCTGATCCTTCTTCTTAGATTTGCTGTGATCAAAGCTGCCACTTCAGTCCTTGACTAACTGGGCATCATAGAATCTCATTTAGAATTCTCAGAAGCCAAAAGCCAGTGAAATAAAGTGAAAGGGACAGATGTGTCACTTTCTGGGAAACTCCAAAGTGCCATTATCACCTTTAATGGGGTGTTTTATAGGAAGAAGCCAGCCTGCACTTCTCCTGTGCCCTCTAATTTGTTTTTTTCTCACCTTCAGAGAAGATGATAAACTATGAAGGTTCTCTCTTACCTTTGAAGCTGGTGGTGGAGCCTTATTTCTAATTTACTTCTGTGGACCAGTAGGTTCACTAGTTTCTCTCACTGTCCCCATTTCCACACACCCGTCTGCCCATCACTTGGGGAAAGTGGACCAAAGATTTGCTTTTGACAAATAGCATGGCTGGCACGAGAAAAAACTTTAATAGATGGAATATTTGTTGAGATTTGTTGGTTAAACCTTGAGAATAGTTTGCATCATACAGTCATGAGGCTTTTAATTAGCAGAAGACTTTTAAGGACTGAGACTGCTCTGTTGTCTATGATTATGCCATTATTTCAGAGACTAGCACAACAGATCACCTTTGTCTGAAAAGCAACCTCTGCCCTTAGCTGTCACATGCTAGAAAGATAGGGCAGGAAACTCTGGACCTCAAGTTTGAAAATCTGACGTCCAGTGTCTCCTTCTGCATTTCACAGGAAGGTGTGTGCATGTGGAAGTGTGGCCTGAGCCAAACCAAGATACAGTCAGACCCCGGCTGTCATTTGTCATTTGCCTTAGTCAGAACATCTAACTATGAGCCTGGGTATTCTCATATGTAAGTGGTGGCTATGGTAGTGATTGCCTATAGGATTTTGTGGGAATTAAGAATATTAAATGTTATATATGTATATAGATACGTATGAAAAGGTAAAGCATCTGGAACATAGATCATATTCAATCAAGAAGGGTAAATCAAGGTCATTATCATCATTTGTATTATAATTCGCAGGTATTCCTTGAACAATGTTTTGTTCAAACATTACTTGAACAGAAGTAATGTTTTTACTTTAATAATCATGCCTCCGTTATGATGCATTATGATGCATAATGTCAAATATTTGCTTTAATTATAATGAATTCTATTGGAAGCCAGCAAAGCTTTGGAGAACTTCCATGAAGAGAAACACTGCCAGCTGAGGCTACACGGAGGCTGGATGAAATGAAGGCAGGTGGTGAGACTTTGGAGCTTCTACAGGATGGGCCAATAGAGCTATTTGGCTACAGATGTGTTATTTTTCAAGAAAAGGGAAGGACAATCCTAAAGGCAATTCAGAGGTCTGCAGGGCTGCCACCACCACTGCCACCATGGCCTGATGGGGACTGGGGGAGGCTCTCTTCTCAGTTACAGAGAGCAGGGCTACCTCTTTGATTTCAACAGGCCACACCACTGTGGCTGCCCCCAGGGCCAAGGGGGTAGGACAGCCACCCTCATGGGCTCAGAAGGCAGGCCCACCCTAGTGGGCGCAGAAGGCAGAGCCTGGAGCCAAAGAGGATAAGTCTTAGACCTTAAAATGGAATAGAATTTGCTATTTCCAGACCTGCTTGAGACTCTTCTTTCTAATTTCTCCCATCTGGAATGGCTGTCCCACCTATTGTATTTTGTAAACAGGTAACTTCTTGTCTGGTTTCCCAGGCTCACAACTGGGAAAGAATTTTCTTTGAATGACTTATAGCTCAAGTCTCACCTATACTTAATTTAGATGATATTTGGATGAGATTTTTGGAATTAGAATTGATGCTGAAATAGGTTAAGACTCCTGTGGCTGTTGGTATGGGATGAATGTACTTTGCATATGAAAAGGATATGAATTGTGGTCTCCAAAATGTAGAGTGTTATGGGCTGAGTTGGGTCACCCCCAAATTTATATGTTGAAGTCCTAACCCCAGCACTTCAGGTTGTGACAGGATTTTGAGGTAGGGAATTTAAAGAGGCATTTCAGTTAAAATGAGGTAATTAGAGGAGACCCTAATCCAACATGCCTGATACCCTTATAAGAAGAAATGTCGACACAGTCATGTACAGAGAGAAGACTGGATGATAATACAGTGAGAAGACAGCCAACTATAAGCCAGGCGGAGAGGCCCCAGAAGAAAACAATTCTGCCAGCATCTTGACCTCAGACTTCTAGCCTTGAGAACTGTGAGAAAATAAATTTCTGTTGTTCATGCCACCTAGTCTGTGCTGCTCTGTTGTTATATGTAGCCCTAGCAGACCAACACAGCCGCCTGCATGCCAATACCACGCTATCTAGATGAATGTCACTTCATAGTAAAGGCATCCAGTATTGAATAGAGGTAGTGAGAGTAGACATTTCCTCCTTTTCCTGAAATGATGGTAAAGCATTCAGTCTTGCATCATTAAGTATGAAGTTAATTGTAGGATTTTGTTATTTCTGTTTTTAAAAATAACCTTTATGTGATTGAAGCAGCATCCATCTAGTCTATGTTTGCCAAGGGTTTCTATCATGAATGAGTATTGAATTTTGTCAGAGGCTTTTTCTGCATCTATTGAAATAATTGTGTGATTTTTCCCCTCTTTTATTCTCTTTCTGTGCTGAATTACACTGATCGATTTTTAAATACAGAATCGACCTTGCATTACTTAGATAAAACCCCCTTGGTCATGGTATATAATAATTCCTTTGAAATCTTGCTGGATGGACTCCACAAATATTTTGCTGAGGATATTTGCGCTTACGTTCATGAAGGCCTTCAGTGTTAGTTCTGGGTGATTTGCTAGAATTAGTTATTTGATTTCATTCCTGGGTGCAGCCATTTATTAAAAATAACTTCTAGAAGTATAGTTCCCCATAATTATTAGGTAGGCACTGCTGGAAGGTGTTTCCTTGAAATCCTTTTTTTCTACCACTGGGAAAAAAAATGGCTAAATAAGATTATTTTAGTATATTTATTCCCTTTTGCAGAAGAGAGTTTATTCATTTCTAGTTTATATGTCATAGCTATGTGATGAAAAGTTCAAGGATGTAAGTGTACATAGGATATTTTTTAAAGTTTTATAATTTATTTTATTTTGCAATTACACCTAGTACTTAAAGAATTTAAAACTTTGAACCATAGGCACTAAGACTTTTTGGATATTGTCTTTTGATGTTTCATGGACATCCAGACTAGGCGTCATGTGCGCTTCATTTTATAGAAGGGAAGAGCTTACTTATTACTAAGTTCAGAGTCAGGAGAAATGACACGGGTAGTCTTGCTGAAGTCACCTGGACATGTTTGCTGCCTGTAAGAACACAGCAAGATACCACCCTGTATAAACGCCGCATTTAATTTTGTTTAATAAAAAGTTGAAGCCCTGGCTGGTAGCACAGTGGATAAGGCACCGGCCTGCGAACCCAAAGGTTGTTGGTTCGATTCCCAGCCAGGGCACATAACCAGGTTGCCAGCCAGGTCTCCAGCTGGAGACAGGTGAAAGGCAACCGTACATTGATGAAAAAAAAAAAGTTGGTTGACTTTGATCATCGATAGCTTGCATCTGGCCCTCAACTGTGGTCTCTCCTTGATTTCGCAGGTCTTGCCTCCTTGTTGGTGTCTGGCATTGAACCATGGGGAGGAAGCTGGACCTGTCCGGTCTGACCGATGATGAAACTGAGCACGTTCTCCAGGTGGTTCAGCGAGACTTCAACCTTCGGAAAAAAGAGGAGGAACGACTAAGGTGAGGTGTTCCTGTTGCTTCCGGGGTGCAGTGAACCGCCTGAGGACCAGTGAAAACAGGGCTCCCCGGGACGGTCCTTGCTGCCACCTCTGAGCTCAGGAGTCTTTATGGACCCCTGGCTTCCCTGCTGGGCATCGCCAGGGCTGTTAGGAAATGTGACTGTTCACACTCCCGGTCAAGGTGTGGTGTGGGCCGTGCACCCCGTCGAGTCTTGGCTGCAGAATGGGTGGCGTTTGTGGTGATGGTGACTGCTTTGAGCTTGCTCCTGGCTTTAGCTTTCCTGTTGGCAGGCCCTACTGAAAAATAAGCAGTGTTACATGGACAATTCTTGGGAGAATGACACTCATACCTACATAGTCTTCTGCTAGAACGTGCCCCTCCCATGGTACAGGAAAAGAGCTCTGAAGTCCTGCTTCAAAAGTGACAGCGGGCTGGAATAGCATCACCTGGCCCAGCCCCACCCTCCTCATTTTATAGGCAGGAAACTCAGGCCCAGGGGATTGGAGTCTTCTGACTCCTCTCCTGTGGATACGTCCTTGTGGGATGTTCTTGGAAATCTTGCTGCTCAGTGGGGCAGAGGGAAGGAGCCAGTGATGGAAGTGAGGCCTCATGTTGGGCCTCGAGTACTAGAACCAGATGGCAAGTCGGTGTTGGCTCCCAACACCTATCCATCTGTTCCTCTTCACTGTCTCCCTCCTCAGACATGGAGCTCTGAAGCCCAGTCTCTTCTTTTATTAATTCTTCAATTACAGTTGACATATAATAGTATGCTAGCTTCAGGTATACAACACAGTGATTAGACGTTTATGTAACTTAGGAAGCGATCTCAAATCTTAGACTCAGTAAGTCCTCTCTGACCTGGTTCCCCCAGGGGCAGGGCTGGGCCCTGTAGCTTCCACCTCCTGACCACCCCACTGACCCCCAGCCCAGCTCAGCCTTCGTCACTTCATTTCCAGTCCTCGAAGGAATCTTTGCGATCCTCCTGCCTCCACGCTCTGCCACCACTCCCCCAAACGGCCTGTCAGCACCGGGGCCATGCCCCATCTCAGTTCGAATCACGCCTTTCCCTACCCTGTTAAAATGGATAAAGCTTGTTTTCCTTTTCCCTCGGGCCGCCTTGGACTTGCCATCTCTTTGCCATATTACCTCCTTTACTAGATCGTAAGCCACATTAGGGTAATCTCCAGTTCCACCATGCTGTGTTCCCTTCCCTATTGTAAATATTCCATATAGAGATGGGCAAAAGTAGGTTTACCGTTGTGAGTAGGCAAAACACAGTGTTTATTCTTGTATTATTATTTCTTCTTGGATTATATATTTTTCCATACACACAACTGTAACCCCACTTTCACCCACCCCTGTACGGGCTTGTTAGGTGGAAGATGAGAAATCTGTTAATTGCATAGCTTATATAAAAACCAAGTGCCAGGTACTGTTCTAGGTTGGGTACAAACCTGCAAATCCAGGCTCTGTCCCCTGGAGTGTCTATGTCAGAACTGCACTCACTAGACTACAGCCACCAGCCAGGTGGCTACTGAGTATTTGCACTGTGGCGAGTCTCCACTGAGATGCACTGTCAGTTTAACAGATTTCAAAACTTCAGCACAAAAAAAGGTGAAAGGTCTCTTTAATAGTTTTTCTATTGATTCCATTTTGCAAGGCCAATATTTTGGATTATGAGGTTAAAGAAAAACATGAGCATTCTTTTATTTATTTTACTTTTTAAAAAAGTATGCCTATTAGAAAATATCAGTTGAGATTTTTTAAAAAGGATTTTTATTTATTATTTCCAGCAAGCGAGGAAGGGAGAGAGACATCAATGTATGGTTGCCTTTCACCTGCCTCCAGCTGGGGACCTAGCTGGAGACCTGGCTTGCAACCTGGTTATGTGCCCTGGCTGGGAATTGAACCAGCGACCTTTGGGTTTGCAGGCCGGTGCCTTATCCACTGTGCTACCAGCCAGGGCTATAAGTTGAGAATTTTTGAGCATGGACGTGACATGATCTGACATCATCTTTAGGGGGTCCCTCCGGCTGCCCTGCGGGCAGGTAATTACAACATGGCAGGAGACATTGTGGAGAAACAAGTTAGGAGGCAACTTCAGAAGCCCAGGTGGAAGTCCTGCTGCGGGACCTATGTGGAGTGGTGGTGTCATGACAGGGAGGGAGCCGGACCCCTAAGACACTGGTGGAGGAGAGTTCTTCAGGGGTTAGGTCACTCAGACCTTGGGGTTTACTTGTTACAGCAGCCTAGCCTGGTGCTACTCTGGCTAACAGTCTGTGAGATGGGAAACGGGCTTGTGAATCCACACCTCCACCCGTGACCAGGCAGCTGAAGAAGCCGGCTCAGTGTGTGGCCGGGGTACCCAGGCAGTTCCTGCCTTCTGATGCTACGGTTGCTGGTCTTCTTCTGCTGTCCCCGGCCCCTCAGGTAGTAGAAGACACTGGGGAAAGAGCTTCAGACTTCTACGAGAATCATAGTTTATAGCCTATGACTTTATATTTCAGGCACGTTTACAAAAAGGGGCTCGTAATAGGATTGTTCATTGCTCGGTACTCTGGTTTGCTGAGTGAGCCTTGGAGGTGGTGCACGAACGGGATAGCTGCTGACTTCAAAGGTTCTCACGTACCCTAGGCTTGCAAGAAGTGAGTTAGCGGCTGGCTAACTTCCAAGACCTGCTGCCCTGCTAATGGCCTTGGTCTGGGGGAAGCTGGGGGGTCTGATGAACTTGCTTCCTGTCCCTGCGGCCGGCCGTTCATTGTCTGGGTTTGCTGAGCTGACAGTGTACCCACACCCGCCAAGGCCCGCTGGGCCCAGGCTAGGCCAGGGCCAGGGGAAGGAAGGGAGGGCCACAGTAGCAGAATGACAGAGAGGCGGAGGACTTCCTGCCTCGTCTTTTCCCGGGAGGCCAGGCTGCCATGGTCCTCAGCCGGAGCGTGTGGACTCCTTCCCCGTGGCAAGGAAGGGGACAGCTTGTACTTGGAGACCCATTTCTGCTGCCCTGTGGTTTCAGTGACTCACTTGCTGGCGTGGCCTGGGGGGGACGGGCAATCTTCCCCCCTCAGTGCCCTAAGGAAACAAGTTAAGACCCGTCAGCAGGGGTCAGCACCCCTGCAGGCAAGCAAAAAGCCTCTCTCAAAGTCAGGAATCATGTGTGTGTCTCACCCTTTAAAGGTTGGTCACCATTTTTGAAAGTGGAAAAGAACACCTTACCTTTTTAAACAAATTAAAATGGTATCACCGGAACTTAACTTTTCAAAAAGTTTCTTCGTCAAAAAGCAAAATGCCTTTGTACACTGTGTTTCTCTGTTTGGACCATCCAGTTGATCTCATGAAGTAACAAGTATTCCTGCTTACATTCTTCTTGGACGCTGGCACTCTGGCCACCTTGTCTTCCTTGGTTGGAAGAAATACGCCCCATGGCTTATGAAATAACTGCATCTGCACAGAGCATGTCGGACCCTTGGGGCTCCTGAGACACTGAGGCTGTGTCAGGAACCCGCCCAGTTAACCTGTCTGCTGTCACACAGGGAGATGGTGCGGGGCAGGAATTCCTTGACTGGCACCAGTTGAGCAGAGTAGCCAGCCAGTCTCCTGGCTGCCCAGAGCAGGGCCCAGAGCAGCGCATTTTATGGTGCAGGAGAGGGTGTGACTCTACTTGGTGTGTCGGACGGTGATGGGGAAGGTGTAGCAGGAGTCAGAACTGGGAGGTGCCAGGCAAGAGTCTGGTCAGAGTCTGGTCACATATTGGGGACAGGTGAGGGGCCCTGTGAAGTGGGGTACAGTGTAAGATGCAGAGTATCAATCTCAAATCAGGGCATCTCACAAGATTTTTTTCTAAATCTTTCAATTTCTTATTAACAATGAAAAGGTCAAGTATATTAAATCAAAGCTGTTGGGTATCCACTCATTTGCTTTGAAATCATATATTGAATGTCAGGAGCCTCCTGGGCAAATGTGAAGGCGGTGACAGGAGTGGGAAGAGAGGGAAGGGCTCACACATTTAATAAAAGCCTTAATCCATGAGGAGGGGCCTAGAGGGGAATTAGGTCTGTTGTGAATGATTAGAATGCTGTACAGAGTGAGAGATAAAACCATTAAGGCAGACCCATGGAAGTACTTCCATCTCAGAGCAGGGAGGTTAGGAAGGAAGGCTTCCTGGAGGAGGGTGCATGTGACCGGATCCTTGACAGACAGACAGGATTTTGTAAGTGGATTGATACAAAATTAGTTCTGGGCAGCAGGGAACATTGGGGCAAAAGAATAAGGGTGGAAAATAGGACACGTTTTCTCAACTCTGATCAGGGTGGTGGTGGGTGGGGCAGGAGAAGAAGGGACTGGTTTGCCACACTGCTGCTCATCAAGTTGAAAAAAGTGTGGTGTCTAAGAATGACACTTCTTTGCATACCTGGCAGCCCTGGGAAGGACACTGTTACTGTCTGTTTCCAAAATAGAGATGTTATTAACTTGCTCTGGTTGTACATGGTGTATAACCGAAGAGTAAAATCCACTGCGGATGGCAAAGCTTTAGTATGAAAAAAAGAAAAAAGAATGTAAAATCACTTATTAACTAATTGTAATATCAAATACACATTGAGATGTATCCAAGTTACATTTCAACTAAAACGTATCATTAAACTTAATCTTACCTGCTTTTTCTTTTTTTACTTTTTGTAAGTGTTACTACTACAAAAGTTAACATGTATGGCTCACATTTTATTTTCGCTGGACAGCGCTGGTTCAGAATGCCAGGTTAGGCAGTTTGGAATTTATGGGAGCAAACAGTAAGCGTTCTTCTATAATTTTGTTTGGTGCTTGTCCTTTTTCAATGAGGTTTTTAGGTTTCTGGACGATCCAGCTAATGTCTTAGTTACCCAGTCGTATATTGGCCTTTGCTATAGTATATATCTGTCACATGAAGGTGGCCTCAGGTGAATGCACCAGGTCTGGCTCAACTGTAGAGTTTAGAAAGGAAAGCACAAGGTCCTCACGCCATATGCAGCATGGAGATTTCGTGTATCTCAGGACAGAATCAATCTTTTGATATTTCTCCCAAGTTAACGGTTGATCAAGTCTGTCTTGCCCTTTGAAATAATGTGTGACTTGAGAATGACCTCATATTTATGATTTTGATAATGCCTGTGGCACCATAAAATTGTAAGTTACCACCTGTTTGCCTGCGAAGGTCTTGCCTTTACAAACCGGTCAGGAGAGCCTGATGCTACAAATGTGCTGTTGATGTAGGAAAAAAGGGACTCGTAGGAATGCTCTTTGCTTTTCCCTCGGTCGCCGCTCAAAGATGTGTAGTTTCTAATTTGTAGAGTCTGGATTCTGGATACATCCTCCCCATAATCCCGTACGCTTTAATAACAATTTTCTCCTAGGTTGCTTTAGTGGTTCCAAGTTCCTGATCTTATTTACCTTCCTATTGCAAATGTCAGAGGTTCACCTCTGCTGGGCTCCGATAAAGCGTTCGTGGCACTGAGTGTTGGCAAGGCCTTTGTTTCTCAGACCTCTGGCTGCAGAAAGCATTTCTTTGGCATGAGGTGTGCGTCAACTGCAGGCCTTGAAGAGAATAAAGAGGAAAGCTTTTATAGTTGTTACAAAAGCAGTTTTCTTGCACCTCAGTAATTCGGGCGCGAACATGTGATCTGACACACGGAGCGAGGAGCACAGATGGACAGTGTGGGAATCAGGTTCACTTTCTTCCTCGCCTGGCTGTTGGAAAGACAGCTCCCTCGTTCCCATGAGCTTCCTCGGTTCCCGAAGTGGGTCCCTGCCTTCGTGGCCAGAAGCCAGACAGGCCCTTCTTCTGGTTCAGTCTCTAAGCTGACATTTTCATACAGAAATTCATCAACAGTCACTCCAGTTCTCAGGGGACTGGAATGACATATCTCTTTGTCTCCCCCAATAGGGGTGCATGTGGTCAGCTCTTGGAGCTGTGCCAGTGACCCCGGTTAGCTCCCACCTTAAGTAATGCTTGCCTTGCCTTTTATATCTTCCAGGCTAATTGCGTCATGGCCCCCAGGTCCCCGGAGCCCGTTCTTGTCTGACATAGGATGTGCTGGGCTATGACTTTGCCTCATTTGGTAGCAGGAATGTACCTGGGGCCTGGGCATCCTCACTTCCCCAGGCTGCTCCTGGCTCTTGGTGAGGGGACCCTGGTTTAATGGCCCTGGACTATAACCATGTGGCCTTGCCCTGCCCTAGGCCACTTCCCTTCCCTTCCCACCTTCTCCTTCCTCCTGTCCTGGGCCAGCTCCCAGCGGGAGAAGCCACTGGCCCAGGGTCACCCAGCTCCAAGCTGAGCTGCTGTTCAAACCCAGACCTGCCCGCTCCTCTGACCCTTAGCCCTTCGTCAATGAGTCTGTCTCTATCTTGCTTGTTAGTTCAGTGTGTTCATCAGCCACAATGTTTAACATCAGGTGCAGGAATCTGGCTGCTTCCCGCATCACAGCCTGACTCGGGTGTGTTCGTCTAAAATCAGGGAGAGCTGCCTTCAGCATGCTTGGGGCAAGATGCTTGTCTGGAAAACATCAAGGGTGTTCCTCATGTGCGTTATTCTTAATGCAACCCAATCTTCTTTTCGTGCAAGTCAGGGTCTCTGACACTTTCTTCACCAGGGTTTCTAAGGCTGAGAGCCAGTACATTTGGCTCATGCCCTCTGTCTCCCTGCTTTTAAGAAGAAAAAACATGTGGGCATTTCTAGGTGTCTTCTCTGTGCCGGGAGCCCATGAATAGCATCGGGCCGGGTGAGGCCTCTGAACTGGGGCTCAGACACATTCCCGGGCTTTATTCTCAGGTAAAGCCAGGTGCTGCGATGCGGGCCACCTGGAGCTTTAGATCTGAGGTCTGTTACCTATTGGAATTTGTCCAATAGCATCAACGTGGCCTTTCTTTGGACCTGGACTTGATTCCCTGCACCCACATTTAAAGGATGCCAATGAAAGAGACACACATTAAGAGCCGCAGAGTGACTGGCAGCCTGAAAGAGATGATGTAATGAGAAAAATGAAAACCAGCTGAGGATAAACTGTTGCGTTTATCGCAACAATAGTAAATTTTGTTTAGTGGTGGGAAGAGAGCTTTTCGTTTTTCTGAATTCCGACAGGGGGAGAATCAACCTCATTTTATAGGCACGCTAGACATGAGCTTCGGTGGGGGGAAGGGGGAATGATTGAGAACGGCAATGAATTAAGTCAGAGGGAGAATTGCAAAGGGAGAGAGAGAATGGGGTTCAAACGAAGAAGAGGGGAGAGCTCAGGATGAGAGGCAGCTGTAGCTCAACTGTGGTCTCCACGCCCAGCAGGAACGGGGAGGCTGGGCGCCTGCCTTGAACAGAACACACCTGTGTACCCAGCATCCCGCTCAAGAGGCAGGACACGCGCAGCTTCCGGAAGCCACTCTGTGTCCCCTTCTCGTCACCAGCCCTCAAGGACAAGGCCAATCTGAACTTCTCGTGGCATGATCAGTTTTGCCTACCTTTGGAGGAGCTGACTTACACAGTCTATATCCTCTTTTAAGTTTGGCTTCGTTGGCTCAATATTGTTTATGAGATTCACCCACAGGTTAGATGTAATTATAGATGGTTTATTGTTCTTGCCCTGTAATATTTAATGTATTGATCCATCATACTGTCTAGATGACCATCTGGATAGTTTCTAGTGCGGGCCTGTTACAGATGCTTCTGCTATGAGGTGTGTTGCTGTTGCGTGTGTACCAAGGAGTGGCGTTCCGGGTCGTAGACATGCATGTATTGGCTAGAGCAGATATTGTCAGTTTCCCTAAGCAGTTGTCCCAGTTTGTACTTTTCACCAGCAGCATATGGGAGTTCTGATTATCCCCTGTCTTCACCAAAACTTGGTCTTTTCTGTCCTAATACCAGCTTTCCTAGTGATCAGTGGGGGCTAACGCAACAGATGAGAACGCAGTGGCACAGAGAGGTGCCTGTCACCTATTGCTTACCAGTGACAGAGCTGGAGTTGGAACCTCCCAGCCGAGCCCCAGGGCCTTCCCAGCACACTCCCGTCCCTGCCTCTTGGAGATGTTTCATATCCCAAGGGACGCTGGTCAGCCCTGGGCGGCCACAGCGCTGGTGGCTTCATCAACCTCTGTGGGGCCTCATGTCAACTATTTTTTGTTCTTTTTTTTAGAGAGGGGAAGGGAAAGAGGCAGAGAGGGACAGAGACATCCATGTATGGTTGCCTTTCACCTGCCTCCAGCTAAGGACCTGGCTGGAGACCTGGCTTGCAACCTGGGTACGTGCCCTGACTGGGAATCGAACCAGTGACCTTTGGGTTCACAGGCCAGCGCCTTATGCACTGTGCCACCAGCCAGGGCCAAATTTATAATTTCTTAAGAATATTTTTTCTTTTGTGTTTTTGCCACTTATATTTGGGGAAAATAACTTAGAATTGTAATTATTTTGAATATGTGGAATTTGTTATGTTTAAAAGTTACACATCGTGTAATAATTAATGGCAGGGTAAAATAATGAATAACAGCTCACAGCCCATGATACAATGAGGGAATAAGTCCATATTAACAAAATAAAACCTATTCTGGAAGTAGAATTAAGGAGAGTATAATTTTTTTGAGTATATTTTATATGTATCAATAGGTATGTATGTACATGTGCATAAATATACATATATACACTCATACTATGTACACATATATGCATATGCATGTGTTATTTATCAGTTTATTTATCCTAATTCTTATTAGTCCACCTCCCATAAAATAGATAGAAATGCTAAAGAATTGGGAAGTAAACTATGTATAATAATAGAAAGATATTAAATGGTCCTTAAAATATGTATGTTAAGGACCTGGCTGGGGGCACAGTGGAAAGCTAACCCAAAGGTCATTGATTCAATTCCCAGCCAGGACATATAACCAGGTTGCAAGCAGGTCTCCAGCCAGGTCTTAGCTGGAGGCAGGTGAAAGGCAACCATACATTGATGTCTCTCTCCCTCTCTGCCTCTCTCCTTTCCCCTCACTCTAAAAGTAATACATTAAGAAGGGAGCAAAAAGGGAATGGATGTAATACAACAACAATAAAATTAAATAAAAAATAAATAAAAGTAATACATTAAAAATATGTATGCTAAAGTACACATTTTTATGTGTGTATTTTTTTAACAGAGTTGAATAATATATACGTAAATCTTCATGGAATACACAGGACAATATCATTGAAAATTTTTTGCTGATGACATTGTGAATTGTTTTCCTTTATTGTATCTGACATTTTTAGGATGAGTATATGCTAATGTTTAAGTGAAAAGTCATAAGATTATAGTTAAAATTTGAAACTCAGGTGCTCTTTGTAAGGTGGATACAGATGTAGAGAAGGAAAAGGCAGTGTTGTAGAAACACTGCTGACCTTTATTTTCCAAAGGATCACTGAATTGCATTGTTTAAAACACAGTGTTGTTTTTAAGTGGATACTATAGTAAAAGAATTTTGAAGGTTTTATTATATCTTTTGCTAATGATGAAAACATGTTCTTGGCTTTGTTCTCTTTTCAATGGCATGTTTTATTTTCTGTCTGGTTTTATAGAATATTAGCTACCACTTCTTTACTTGTCTTGACAGATAGAAAATTCATCTGTTTTTTTTTTTTTAATGGCACATGATTTCTTCTTAGTGCTCAAATGCTCCACTCCACTTTAATGGACAGAGAGACATCATTCATTGGGTGCATTTACGTATTTATCAAACCAAACAATGGTATCAAATGTGTGAGAAAGCAAATAGGTATTATTTCATTGATTAAAACTCACTTCTTTTAAAAAAAAAAACGCCTTCTAGGCCCTGGCTGGTAGCACAGTGGTTAAGGCACCAGCCTGCGAACCCCAAAGGTTGCAGGTTCGATTCCCCAGCCAGGGCACATAACCAGGTTGCAAACCAGATCTCCAGTCAGGTCTGTGGCTGGAGGCAGGTGAAACACAACCATACATGGATGTCTCTCTCCCTTCCCCTCTTTCTAAAAATAATGAAATAAAATCTTAAAAAAAAAAAAAAACGCCTTCTGATTATAAACATGCAACGATATGGAAAACTATGAAAAGCACATAGAAGTTTAAAGAGAATAAAAGTTACGCATAATTACACCCCTTGAGAAGTAACTGCTGTAAAAACAGCGGTAAGTTGCCTTCTGGACGTTGCGCCTTTATGACCAGTTGCTACCTTTAATGGCAGTTCCTGAGCTGTGTAGTATGCAGCGCTGCCACTCGGGGAAACGTGTGTGAGCAAGACCCCCACGTCACTTACTAGCCAGGGGTCACTGCGCGTGTGCGTTGGGAGGTAGCAGAAGGCAAACAGGTGAGTGCTTCGGCAGTTCCGTGTGAAAAGGGCCATTTTGGGGAAAACGTAGTCTCTTTGAAAAGTGTGTGCGTATGTATAAACAGTAGACTTTTAAACAGCACATTGGCATTCTGTGTAGTTTTTCCCCACTTAATGTTATATTAAGCAGTGTCCAAAGGCATTATATATGGTTGGGTTATAATGTCTTATCATAAATCATACCATAAATTGCCTCACATGATATACGAATGCATCTTAATCCACCCACTCCTTGATTGTTGGGTCTTTGGATTAGTTGTGATGTTTGTGACCTATAGAATGCTGCTGTGAACATCCTTGTATCATCGTGAAATTTTGTCATCATCCCCAATTTCTTTTCCTTAAAATTCATTCCAAAAAATAGAACGACCGGCTTAAATGTGGGAAATGAAGCATTTCCAGGCTACAGAGATGCACAGCCAAGCTGGTTTCCAGAGGGTCGTGCCAGCTACCATCCTGTGTTTGCTCACTGGTAGAACATTTTATGTCGGCTCCTGAAACTTGTGGGCAGCATCCAAGTGGACACGCCCTGTGTTGAGTCCTTTATGGCAAGTGCTGTTGGCAAGAGCTCTGTTGATTTAGCAATCGAGCAAATAGAGCTAAGTTCCACGTATAACGTAGCAGCCATGTGGGCTTAGAGCCTCCCTGGGTGTTAAGTGCTGGTCAGAAAAAGAAGGGAAAGCCGTGTCTGGCTGTTTTTAAATTATTTATTTATGTTTTAAAGATTGTATTCATTCTTTTTAGAGAGAAGGGCAGGGAGGGAGGGAGAAATGGAGAGAAACATTAATGTATGGTTGCCTTTCACCTGCCTCCAGCTACGGACCTGGCTGGAGACCTGGCTTGCCACCTGGTTATGTGTCCTGGCTGGGGATCGAACCAGCAATCTTTGGGTTCACAGGGCAGCCGGCCCTCCATTCACTGAGCCACACCAGCCAGGGTCATCTTGCAGTTTTTTAAAAAATGATTTTTCACGTTTCAATTACAGTTGACGTATGATATTATATTACTTTCAGGTGTATAACCCAGTGACTAGATGTCTACAGTGTATAGTAAGCGACCACCCCGATCATTGTGCATCAGGCACGGAAGGCAGAAAGGACCATCGCTATTCAGATACAATAAGCCCTTGTGTGCCAGCGTAAACATTGTTATACGAACCCTGACAAACTGTTTATGCTACCTACCTCCTAGGAATTAGGATGGATCAATTCGGCCTGACTTTTCGGATTTGTGGAATTTATAGAAATCGGAATTAGCACATTTCCCTTATATTCATGACAGTGTAATTTGACCCACAAAGATACATGATTCTTTTGAACATTAAATGGGATGCTTGTTGTCTGTGGAACAGCTGTGTGAACAAGAGGATGGAACGTTCCTACATGCACGCTCTTGAGTTCTGGTGACTTAGACTCTTGAGTTCTGTAGGCGCCTCTAAGGGATGATGATGAGCTAAATCTTGTTAAACTGTTGGCCCTAAGTTGCTCTGATGGCTGACCGTCATTCGTGACAACGTTCTCGTTGGTTTTGCATTTTTATAAACCGGCCTTTCGGTGGAATAATATTAAAGCTTTACCTGGCCTCGCCCAATGAGGAGAAGGCAAACGGCAGACACCTCATTGTTGTTTCATGTCCGCTGTGCCAAGTGGGGGCTCTGTTTTCAGACCTGGTGCTTAAGCTTGAAGTGGGAGTGAGTTTGTTCTGCATGGGGAGCTTCAGCTGAGCTGGGGCAGCCTTGGGGCCGCTCAGCTGCATGTTGCAGGACCTCTGCCTCGTGCTCCGGGTTCGATGACCCTTCTTTTGTTACGTTGTCCAGCAGGGGACCGCTGCCCTTGGAGATCAGTGCGTTCCCCGGAAATTACATCTTAATTAATTTTTCTGGTGCTTAACCATCATAAGCCTTATTTAATATCTAGGCAGTAGGGGAAAATGTCGATGAGATGTCTTTTATCAGTGATAAGATGAAGTCCCTGGAGACTGTTTAATCAATTTTCATTAGACCTTGATTCAGAGGACCAGGAGCTCGCCATCTCTCTGTTGCTATGGGGCAGGCTAGCATTTAGGGGACTTTGTAGAGACACTCAAATTTAATGGACCCTAGACCCTGATTATTTCAGGATGTCCTTAATTTGTAAAGCTTGATAGTGATAGTGTATGTTTTTCATCTTCGTGAAAAGACAGGAACCAGGATTGGTTAGGGCATAAACCAGGGCCCATCTGACTCCTTGTATTCCCACCCCAAACAACCCCACAAAACCAAACAAAAAAAAAACCAATGAGGACAGGAATTTGAAAGTACCACATGGTATACTTTGGAACTATTAAAAATTTTGCTGTAGCGGGCTCATATGTTAGCAGTCAGAGTAAATGATTGCCTTTAGGGAGAGCAGAGTGGCGAATAATGATCAAAATTACAAATGTGTGCAGCCGATACCCTAGTAGTTTCAGTGTCTCTAAGAATTACCTGCAAATATACTTCACTCATTTGAAAAGAAATGTGTTTGAAGTTCTAATTGTCACATTGTTTACAATATACGCTAATAAGTTATTGGGAAAATAAACTATAGTTCATCTAGACAATGGCATGCTATGTTATGAAAAAGAAGGAGGAATTGCTTCATATTAATGTACAAAGAGCTCCAAGGGATGTTATATAATAACAAGGTTCAGGACAAATAAGGAGCAGAATAGAGAGAGAGAGAGAGAGAGAGAAGGCAGGAGGGGAAAGGGAGTGAGATTCCAAATATGTATGAAGTATCTCTGGAAGAATACATGTGAAACATTAACTTTGGTGGGGAGAGGAATTGAGTAGCTAAAGGACAGGATTAAGAGGGGTACCTGTCATTGTAAACCTTCCTATACTTTCTAAATTTTGAACCATGTCATTCTACAACCTAGTCCAATCACTTGCAAATGGAGCCTGAAAAACATGTGTCTTAATTGCTTGCGTGTTGGATAAATAGTAAGGGTTCAGCAAAAGTTTACTTCCTTTTCCCTAGACTTTAAAATAATGCTATTGTACCCATACTTGGAAAGTACACATACTTGTTTGTGTCTACTTTTTCTTTTAAACAGGAAGAGAGGAGTACTCATTTTTATATTTACTGACCATCCCTGTATGACCCTGAACTTTTTAACACATTTCAGTAGAGTTTATAAATATTTTTTCTGGAACTTAGTTCTTTTTCTTTTATGGGGTATTTTTTTATTAGTTGTATAAAGCCTTGACTGGAAGAGTCTCCAGAGTAGTTTGGTCGAACCCCATTTTGCCTCTGAGGAAAGGCAGCCCCCGGAAATGCAAGGATGACCATGAATGAGGTCCACAGCTTGTTAGGGGTGCCAGAGGGTTCATGTTTTTTTTGCTTACCTTAAGAATATACCTTTGATGCAGGAAATCACAATTATGCCCATGCATTCAATCTCATTTCACAGGCCTGTCAATGTAATAGAAGTTTTATCAGCTAGCCAGAAGCAGGGCATGCCTTCCAGCCCTCAACCTCAAGGACCTCTCAGATATTTTAGAACTCAGAATTACTAAAATTCTTCAGTCAATTAAAAATTTAATCAAAAGGGAGACCTCAGCTGAAAGGAAAATGAATATTAAATAGATGGGGAGTAATTAAATCTTTAAATTTTGAGTCAGTGTTAAATAATTGTTCTTATGAATGTAAAACTTAATATGACATCAAAATAATTCAGAGAGGAAACTATAAAAAGCATTAATAATCTGACTATAAAGGCCACGATCCTATGGGTGGGGGTTAAGAAGAGGGATGATTACATAGACATATCTTAGGTGCTGTGTTGTTCTTTATGGTGATAGAGAAAATGATTAAATGGTTTAAAATATGAAGATAACTGCTTTAAAAAATGTAAAAGACTATATTACTTTTGGGTTACCAGAGAAAGAGAAAAAGGACCAAGGGAAGCCTAATTCCTAGAAGAAAAGATACTGGGGGTGGTACAGAGGCAAGAATGCAATAAGAAAGCACCAGATAAAATGGCACAAGAAGATCAAATGTATTATCCCAGTTGATTTGAATTCATTAAATTCACTTATTAAAAAATAAAGGCCCTCAAATTTTAATAAAATAGCAAAGTTGGTATTATTACCTGAGATCCATCTAAACAAAGGAATATGGAAAACATTAAAATAAAGAAATGAACATTGTGGTTTGCAGAATTTTAAGCCCTCGAGGTTCCATCCCAAGCTGGGGTGCCACCCTGCCTGTGCCCTTTCGTGGTGGTGATATTGTGTGACACAGCACGGTCAACTGTCAAAAAGGAACTTGCCCGGGTGGGCTGGACCAGATCCCATGAGCCCTATAAAAGCAGAGTTTCCTCCAGCTGAAGACAGGAGGCAAAGCCAGAGAGATTAGAAGTGTGAGAGGGTTTTGACGTGAAGAATTCTTAATTCACTGGCCTAAACATCAGGATTTTCCAGAATTACCTGATGACACTAATGTGAAGCCAGAAAATCATGCTGTAAATTATTCTATGTGAAGAAATGTTAAAAAAGCAAACAAAAAAACCCCTCAATATAATGGATTGCTTTCCAGAAAAATAGAAACTGGGGTGGGGGGTGGGGCAAAATTAACTAAAAATATGATACATTATCTGAATAGATCACCAATCTTGAAACAACCTAAAAATATGTCGAATGACAACTTCTGAAAAGGTAAGGGGGTTCTGTAGCCCAGGAGAAAGAAGACCATGCGAGGGGCTCTTTCAATACAGGGCATCTGATAAGGCTTAGACCCAAAGCTTAGCTTCTCTGGGTAAGATTGCGTTAGAACCTTCCCTATATCAAATTGCAAAAAAGTATAATTAACAATCTAGGTAGGACCTAAGGGGAAAGTGAAAAAAGATCTCTGATCTCCCTGAAGAATTTCTAACCATAAGATAATCACCCTTGTATTTACTGCCCAAGTTTCAATGGGTCCCAGGTATCTGGGTACAGCTCCCAGATACCTAAAAAGTAGCCAATACAAATTCTTTCCAGAGGAGCCTACCTTCATTGTAGGATTTAACAAATTTCTGCAGGGAAAGTTTTAGTGTGAGCAGTGAAAGGTTTAAAATCACTAAGGAAACAAGGTGCTATAAGCCAGGGGAAACAGAACCAGGTCTATAAAACATACACAAGAGTGAACAGTACAGAGTATAAAATAATGCTTACTATGCTAAAGAAGCCAGGCAAATATCAAAGTATGAATAAAGAACATTTAAAGGTGAAAAGAACTTATTGGGATAAAATACATAAGGATTTATATTAAAACCCTAATCCATGTGCCACATAGCAAATTAAACACAGCTGAAGAGAGAGTTAGTATACTATAAAATGAAAATTTTAAGTCTAGAATGCAGTACAGAGAAACAGATGAAAATATGAGCGGTTAAGAGTCAAAGAGAGGATGGCGTAAGAAGGGCTCACCAAAAGCTCCAAAAGGCAAAAGAGAGAAAGAATAAGATAGAGACAATATTGGAAGAGATATTGGCTGAAAGTTTCCAACAATGGATAAAGACTCCAATCAAGATTTTCACGAAGCCTATAGTTTCCAAGCCGGATACGTAAATTGACACCTGGACTCATCCTGGGAAGGGGGAGAACACCAAAGACAAACCAAAGATCTCAAAAGCAGCCAGACTGTCACTTGATTGTCAGCAGAGGTGGAATGATCCTGTAAATGCCCTGTGAGCTATTTCAGGATAAAATTGGTAGGCTGTGGCAACGGATTGACCTTGGGATCATGGAGGAAGCATTTTCAGAGTATCTGTTGTTTCTGGAATGCACAAGCTACCTTCACTGAGACATGGGATGCTCCAAGAGAGCCAGGATTGAGGGAGAAAAGTTCATGCATGTGCTTTCGACAGGTGCCTTTGAGATGCCCTGAGACCTCCAAAAGAAGACGGGTTTCCTTTTCCATCCCATTATCCAGCTCACAGATTCTGTCTTGTCTAAAAACATCTTAAAAGGAAATGAGTCACATGTCTTGCAGAAATTGACTTATGAAACCGGGGCAGGCCAAAGTAGGTTTACAGTTATGAGTACATGGAATGCAGGGTTTATTCTTGTATTATTAATTGATTATTGTGTAATTTATTCGTGTTACAACTGTAAGCTACTTTTGCCCATTCCTGTACATGGCGATCCTTCATTCTATCAAACATGACGTTAGTTTGCCGGGAATTGATTTTGCGTTGGAGGTCAGTGACTTATGTGTGACTTGGGACTTAATCTCAAGGGTTAGGAACCTCAGCCTCCTCATTTGTATCATGGTAACACTAGCATACAACTCCGTGAGGTGTTGTGAGGACTGAAAGCTATGTTATACCTTGAAAAACCTTTGCTATATAAAACACCACACATTTAATTTATTTATTGGCTTCGTGTTTGTTTATTTTACTTATTTTAATTTTATTGTAATTTTTCATTACTATTTAACTCCCTTATATCCTCTGCCCTTGCAATCACCCCGCTGTTGTCCATGTCCATGAGTCCTTTTTCTTATTTGCTCTATCCTTCTGCTCCCTCCTAGCAAGAGTTGTCATCCTACTCTCTCTGAGTCTGCCTCTATTTTTTCATTTGTTCTATTTGTTCATTAGACTCGACATATAAGTGAAATCGTCTGGTATTGGTCTTTCTCTGGCTAAAATGCCATACATTTTATTGAATGGTTCCTAACTCCTGATATTCAGCCCCTCCTCCCCCCGAAGTGCTTATTAGCCACCTGTTTCATTAACTGCCAGTCTAAAATTTTATCAGGTGTTGAGTTCAAGCGTTATTTTTAAACAGAATCTACTTTTCTCTTCAGAAAAGGGCATCACCATTGATGTGAATCAAAGCTCTTGTTGCCTCTCCGCAGAGACTATTCACGGGACTTTATCATCACATTTCCAAGTTCTTTCTGGACCCTGGGATGTGATTCGGCACAGGTGGGCAAAGTGAAGTCAGGATAAGGCCACCTGTGTGCTTTTCTGTTTTAACTAATTTCCTCTCTTGTCTCGGGTCCCAGCTTCTTATTTTAACTGGAAAATAGTCTCTTTGGGAGGGAAGATGGAAGAAAAAAAGATGTCAACGGGTTCTGAATTTCCCACTAGCATCTGTTAACTAGCATCATACCATCTGCCCCCTGCAATAGCGCTCTGTTTCTTCTATTGCCCCGAACGTAATTTCAGACACAATTTAATTTTAGTGCTTTAGCTCATCCTGAACTCCTCTCTATATGTTCTTATAGATTGCTGCCATTTATTTTTATGTTCTTTTATCTTTAGTGTATATTTGTCAAAAAGTACGCATTCTGCCATCTTTAGTTGGTGCGTCTGGGACCTAGGGGCAGGGAGTTTTGCTGAGCTCTGCTCCCAGGCCAGGGGCCTTCCTCCGGCAGCCCAGCTGTGCGTTTTCACAACTTGACGCGCCCTGGTTGAACTACCACCCCGCAAGCGTGTGCAGGAATGTGTTGGATGCAGGGGATGGGAAAGTGGGATGAGCAGCCTCCAGCTAAAACACACAGACTCCCTCCGTTCTTACCTGAGGGTCAACAGTTTTCCGTGAATAAATACTTCTCACTTGCCAGGTGCCTTTGGTCCATTTCCTGAGTCCAGAAACAGCTCTTTTTGACACCATTTTTGAGTTTTGTCTTGTGTTCCCTAGTCTACCAAGGTGGGCAGGCTGCATTGGGCACTTTGGGATAGCAGGAATAAAAAAGATTGGAAAAGAGACTGTTGGCTATAAAGGACCAAGCAGGGAAAGGTGTCAATTTAGGCTGTTCTCTTGATCTTGGCGTTATTTTTGGTAGCAAATGGGACCATGCAGTAGATGTGACAGTGACTTGCTGTTCTAGTCCCTCATCGCTGGCCCAAGGATCCCCAGGGAATCAATCATTGGGTCTTAGAAGTAAGTGGAAAGTGAAACCCACTAATCCCACATCATACCACAGTTCAATGGATGCATGTTTCTCTCCTGTCCCCATTCTTTCCGGAACCTCCCCGCCTTCCCCCCAACCAGCCATCACATCAAAAGTGGGAATCAGTCCTCATTGAGTATTCATTCTGGAGACCCTTTTATAAAAAATATCAGACTGATTAATAAAGCTATCACGTAATTGTCCTCCAGGGGACAAAGTTTAGCAATAGCAGTAAACGTGTTGCTTTCAATAATTAGATCGTACTTTTTGCTTTATTTACCTAATCATAGCATTTGTAGTTCATTAACAGGTTGACTCACTCTTTTTCCTCATCCACCGCGTGAAACAAGATTCTGTTGCAAAGGAACAATATTATATAAAGACAGCACTGTACCTACAGGTCAACTAGTGTGACCAGCTCCTGTATCAGTTTAATGCTATTGATCCCATGTACAGGGTGGGCAAAAGCAGTTTTACAGTTGTCCATGTGGAAAAATCCATGCAGGTTATGATTGTAACAATAGCTTTATTAACTCAAAAGAATCAACTCCGTGTTTTAAGGACTCGCAACTGTCAATTTACTTTGGCCCAGGCCTGTACATTGGTTGCGTGTTTCTTTTGACAAAGCTACCACGTGAAGGAATTGGCTCTTCTGGGGCTTGGGCACCATTCGCTGGTTTCGCCATATCAGGTTGCTAATTAAGACAGAGGCAGCGGTGGCCTTACACGGGAGCTTACGTAAGCCACCTTACGTAAGGAGGGCTGGCTTTAGCCAATTGTAGTTTCAAGGAAGCAGGTTGTACACTGGACCTTCCTTCTGAAAAGCAATGCCTTCCTCATCATGAGGGGTCGCTGTGCAGGCAGGCACCTGTTGGTGAGGGGAAGTGTCACTTTGATTGTTGCTGTGCTTTTAATGTCCCGCCAAGTGGAACGGCACTTTGCCATCTCTCGACCACAGCAGGTTCCTCCTCTCATTCAAATGGAAGCCTGCAAGCATTTCCCTAACTACTGTTCGAATCCACAATGTTTATCTGGCAGACCTGTGCAAGTTGAATTCTGGAGGAAACCTAGCTTTGCAAAAACATCTTTCTTAGGACATTGTGTCCCGGGTTGCAGTCAAGGACTACTTGTCCCACACACATTTTGGTTTCCAGGCAATTTTTCCTTTTCCTGAAGAAGTTAGGCGGGTGCTTCCCAGTGGAGAGGAATGGCAGCAGGAGACCCCGGGGGGCCCAGGGACCCACACACACTTCCCCGATGACAATTACTTTATTCACTTACACCTCACTCGCTCTTCAGAGAGGGTTTGACATGGCTTGCTGGTGTAACGGTAGCTTGGCCAGAATTGCTACGCAAAAGGAAGTAGTAGAGAACCAAGAAGAGATCAGCTTTCATTCATTATTCTAGAGCGAACCATTGGAGAGTCCTGTCACTCCAAGCCCGCTTCCCCCGTGGTGTTCTGGGAATCCAAGCGGGAGAGGGAAGTGCTGAATCTGGGTGGTTGAGGCCCTGGCTTTACAGAAGGAGATCAGCCATCACCCTCTCGTTTCCTGGCCTCACTCTGAAAATTTCTAGATTGGGATTTTGAGTGCATCCTTGCGTGGCCGGTTGGGGTGTTTAATGTCAGAGGGCCATAGAACAGCACCTCTCGTTTTGGCATGAGCTACCTCAGCAAGGCACATCTTTCTGTTCTGCTGTGAGATATCTACGTATAGTTATCCCAGTCAGCTACCTGTGTCGCTGTAGGACTCATAGTGGGGAATGAAAAAGAATAAAGGGACACCCTGGCTAGTAGCATAGTGGATAAGGTGCCGGCCTGCGAACCCAACAGTCGCAGGTTCGATTCCCCAGCCAGGGCATATAACCAGGTTGCAAACCAGGTCTTCAGTCAGGTCTGTGGCTGGAGGCAGGTGAAACGCAACCATACATTGATGTCTCTCTCCCTCTCTGCCTCTCTCCCTTCCCCTCTTTCTAAAAATAATGAAATAAAATCTTCAAAAAAAAAAAAAAAGAATAAAGGGCAAGTGGTTCAGGTAGGCCCAAGGCATCCAGGTATTTGGAGGCTGGCTGCATAGATAGAGCAGCATGGCTAAAATTATCACTATACGGTTATATTTCACGAACAGAGGCTGAGTGGCCTTTCTCAAGAGATTTCACAAGGCTTGGTTATCACAGTCTAGTATAGCGTGCTAGTATAGACACTTGATATCTAACCTCCTAATTCACTTGGGTTCAAACTGCAAACTTACCATTCTTTTTAGCTATATGACCTTAAACCTCAGTTTGCCCATCTGTAAGATGGCCATAATAATGCCACCTTTCTTTGGGTTGATACGAAGGTAGGATTATGCACATAAAAAGTTTAGGCCTAGGCCCTGGCTGGTGGCTCAGTGGATAAGGTGCTGGCCTATGAACCCAAAGGTCGCTGGTTCAATTCCCAGTCAGGGCACATAACCAGGTTGCAAGCCAGGTCTCCAGCCAGGTCCGTAGCTGGAGGCAGGTGAAAGGCAACCATACATTGACATCTCTCTCCCTCTCTGCCTCTCTCTCCCTTCCCCTCTCTCTAAAAATAATAAATAAAATCTTTAAAAAAAAGTTTAGGCCTTACCTGACACACAGTGATTCCTCGTAAATGTTAGCAATTAATTTTGTCCAAATTCCTGAAATTATTGTTGTATTGTAACTGCATGTTGTCTAAGGACCTGACAGTCAATGAAAGGGGATGGAATTGCTTTGTCGGTCTGTCGGAAAACAATTTAGAGATGGGAAAGAGCCCAGACACACGGTTGGCTATAGGAAGGCCTGTCCCAAAAGTATCGAGCCACTGTCAATATAGTTAAAACTGTTTGAGTGGCCATTACTTTCGGGACAGACCTCGTATGTTCTCTGAGTCAATTTTTTCTGAGCCCAGTGAAGGGATGGACATGGAGTGTCTGTGAAGTCCATTCTCCCGTGGAAGTTCCCTGTGGGTGAAAGGGTACTGTTTGCTTGTCCAGGGAAGGGCCTCAATTGTACTTCTAAAGAGGTGGGGGTCAAGGGCTCCAGCGCAGCTACCTCTAAATACATTGGTCCAGAGCTTCCCCACCAGGACGTCACAGTGGTGGGGACGAAGGGCCAAGGGCATCCCTACATCTTGGGGAATCAGGGCCTCATGATTTACAGCCCCAAATTGCTGACCGTGAGCATGACTTAGGATTACACAGACCATCTCTGGCCAAGATGCTGGGTATTGAAGTCCAAAATTGCTTGACTGGGAAATGATTTCGGGCCAGAGTAGTAAAATTATGGATGATTGATTGACTTTTTTCAACTTAGTTTTGTATTAGAAAGTTATAGCTCAGTCTTATGAGAAAATACATGCATAAGATAAAGCAATGTTTTGTTTATATAATGTTGTACAAATAATTACACAAATTGCAAAATTAATATAACGATGTACAAATAATTGCATAACTCATTTACAAGAGGGGTCTTATATCATAGATGTTGTAGAAATGGAAAGAGAAAAGGCCTGGATTTGAATCCAGTTGCAGCAGGTTCTGAGTGGCCAGTGCCTGGACATGTCACTTCTTAGAACATCAGTCTCCTTATCTGAAAAATGGGCAAACTCACCTGATGTAACAGATGTGCAGATTAAATGAGACAACAAGTGTGAGCAGCCTGGCAAAGTTGGTTTCTGTCCCTTCTCCCCCTCTCCCTGGTGGTGGGGGCTTAGGAGAGGAATCTGGGTGGGAAATCGGTGGTGTGTGGACAGTTCATCAAGGCTAGTGTTAGAAGTGTTAGAGTGTTCAAACTAGGAATAACTTCCACTTTGTTTTCCATTAAGCCTACCCGGTCATCCTTTCATCTGTCCATCCATCTTTCACCTTATTTATTCATTTATGCATGCATTCACTTATTCACTTATTCACTTATTCATTTATTCACTTATTCAGCCCTTTTTTTTTAGCATCTTGCATGAAAATGTAATCACATTAAAACCTTCAAGCTTAGTCCTAGAATCAAAGATACCAGACGAATATATACGAATATGTGTCTATTTCAATTTCTACAACTTCCTTATCTGTATTAAAAGTAAAAGCAATATTTTTCGTGTGATCTGGCTCCATTGCTCAGTGCTTACTGCTTACTTTACCAATGATCTGTATATTCTTATGATGTAGTAGAAATTTACATCTTCAGCATCCATTATTTTAGGTCTCCGGAGAATAGACCTAGGAATAGGCCTGCAAGGGTTATGTCTCAGTAATGACATGCCAGTCTTTGTTTTAAAAGTTTACTGTTTTCCATGTCTTGTGTTCTATCTGGGGCTGCATATGGTGCTGAGCCATTCTTGTTCTTTTTGATGTTCTCTTCAGCTGCACATTTAAATTGCTTTCTTGTGCCAGTGCCTGACATTTCACCCGAGAGTGCCACCTGGGGCGTGCAAAATGGCAAAATATTTTCATCCTTCTCTAGCTTGTTTCTCCTGATTAATTTTCAGCTCTTAATTACTATTAAGAGCAACTTGGCTTCTATTCTGTTAGTTTCACTTCAGAAGAAATCTTTTAAAAAATGGTTGGCAAAGTATTTTAAGCAGCATCAAGAGTTTTTAGTGGTGCACATGATAATATAGTAGGTAGAAAATTCCTGTCATCAATTCCAAATGATAGGACAATAAAGTATGATGCAGTAAAGAGGTTGTGGTGTGGGGCTCCTGGTGACTGTGTTGTTCTAGCCCCAAAGTGAGAATAAAGAACCTCTCTGCTCACTAAGAGCCTTTTCTATTGGTTATTGAGTTGTTACAGTTATAACATCTGTTCAAGGCCTTTGTCTGCCCTCTGTAAGAACTAGATGCAAGTTGGCTTCCGATCATGGCAAAATCTTGTTTGGATGTTCAGCTGATGACCAGCTCACTCAGTGGCCTGACCATGGTACCATGGTACCTTACTTCAGGGCCAGTCTGCAGGAAAAAACCACCCAGAGGAGCTCCTGGGTGTTCACGAAGTTGTTGTGAAACTATTTCAAGAAGAAGGTAGAATTATATACACAGCTTAGAGAATCATGGCAAGAATAGATATCTTGGGTCATTTTTATACATTTTCTAGTTTTCATAGGAAAACGAGCAGGTGTGCTTTCTACTTGGGATAGGAAAAGAGCCAGTTTATAAACTCACAATGGTTTGATGCTGTATCTTTTAAATCACTATAGACTCTAAATAAATTTATCATTAAATTTATCTTCATAATGAAACCTGAGGCATGGGGTAACAATTTGATAAAGTTTTTTTATGTATAAGTACAAAGTTAGAAACTATTCTTTATTTTATTTAATGTCTTCCCATAAATCCCTTAAGTGGACATATTACATATTAAATTATTGTGTTTCATTAAATTGATTCACATTATGACCTGATTGGATTTAGCCTTCTTTTTCTTCTTTTTATAAACAAGATTTTATTTATTTATTTTTTAGAGAGAGGGGAAGGGAGAAAGAGAGAAACATCAATGTGTGTTTGCCTCTTGAGCAGCCCCAACTGGGGACCTGCCCCGCAACCCAGGCATGTGCCCCAACTGGGAATTGAACCAGCAACCCTTTGGTTTGCAGTCTGGTGCCCAATCCACTGAGCCACACCAGCCAGGGTGGATTTAACCTTCTTACGTACATAATTGTAGGTCCCAGAAGCCTCCGGATGAACTTATTTGGATGATTTCTTATACATCCCTCAAGACTGTTTTCTGGATGCCATGTATTTCCAAATTGCCCTAAAAGAGGAAAAAAACATTTTATAGAACTAAATGTGATCCCTCTCAATTTAAGCCTTGAGCTGTTATATTTGGAATGACTTCATGACTTGCTCCTTGGTCCTCTTCCTCTACCAAATCCATGCAGCTTTAGTGTTCTTAATTATAGCAATGAAGAATATTTTAAAGATCTCAACTCGCTGTTCTCCCTACTAGATATTTGTATCATTTTTGGGGTCAACCAGAGAAACAGAACCGGTAGGGGCTTTGTATTGAGGTTCACGGCACAGAACTGGCTGACATGGATGTGGGAGCTGGAGGGCCACGTGAACAGTCCAAAGGGCAGGTGACCACAAGGGCAGGGAGGACCCTTGTGTATGAGCCGAAACTGCTGTCTACAGGCAGAGCTGCTTCTTCCTCTGGGAAGCCTCAGTTCTGCTCTGAAAGCCTTTCCACTGGTTGAATCAAGCCCACCCAAATTATCTAAAATAATCTCCCTTGCCAAAGTCAACTGATGATGAACTTTAATCACAGCTGCAAAATAACCTTCCTAGCAACACACCGCCTAGTGTTGAAAGAACTGGAAATTCGAGCCTCGCCATACGGACACGTAAAATGGACCATCACAATATTTAACTAAAACATTTCAAATTCAGCAAAACTCATAGGCGTAATTGTGTTTGTTCGATATCAGTTGAAACCAGTCATTCCTTTGGTCTTGCGATGGCATGCACATTGTGAAAGTAAATGTTCAGGTCCCTCCGGTCTTGGCTGGGGGTGGGGGGACAGGAGTACTAGAGAAATGATCTGGGTGGGCTGTCCCTGAGCTTGTCTGCCCTGCATCCAAGGTGACCAGGCAGGCAGGCAGCTGGAGAATTCCAGGCCTTCCGAGTGAGGCCACCAAAGTGTATTCTATCTTTTCTAGCTCCTCAAACTAGCCTTTCTGAAGGACTCTGCCACTGAAGTCAAGAGGGCTTTCCTTGGTGTTGCTGAGAATGTATCTGTCGCTGGATGATTGTCCAAGGCAGCTGGGCTTAAATCCAGATGCTTGAAAAGCCAGGGGAGAGCACCCTGAGTTTTACCAAAATGCCTCTGATGTTAAAGGAGTGGTTCCCCAATGATTGCTGGAAAAAGGGTTAGAGATACCGGGCGTTTGAAAACATTGAATGACGACTGCATATTTCTTTCTTTCTCTGCCTCTGAGAAGAAAGCTTCTTTAAGGCACAGGGTGTTTCTTTTCAGAGCATGTGACAGTGAATGTCATAGGTAGCAGTTCGTTTATATTTTTAATTAAGTTTACTGGGGTGACAATTGGTTAATAAGATTATATAGGTTTCAAGTGTACGGTTCGATGACACACCATCTGTATATTGCATTGTGAGCCCACCACTCAAAGTCAGACCTTCTGTCCCCATACATTTGACCCACTTTACCTTCTACTATCCGCCCAAATCCTCTTCCTTCTGGTAACCACCATACTGTTGTCTGCTTTTGTTTGTTTATCCTGTTTGTTCTTCCTGTTTGTTCATTGCTTTTAGTTTTATATCCCACATATGAGTGAAATCATATGGTTCTTGACTTTTTCTGTTTGACTTCTCTTGCTTAGCATGGTATCCTCAAGGTCCATCCTTGTCACAAGTGGGCCTGTTTCATCTTTTCTTATGGCCAATAGTGTTCCATTGCATATACGGAATCGTGTGTATCCAATCATCTATCGAAGGTGACACTGGTTGTTTTTATACCTTAGCCACCGTGAACAATGCTGCAGAAAACACAAGGGTGCATTTAGACCTTAGGAGAAAACAGTGTGTTCAGATGAGGATAACTTGAGGAGAGGTTAACAAAAAGGGCTATTTATAAGGATGCGGACCCTTGGGAAACCCCAAATGATATGCAGCACCCTGTCGTCATACTCATCACCAGTCTGGGGAGTGAGGGGAGGGAGAGGTTACTAGAAGTCTGAAGACAAGGTCTGGAATGGAGGGAGGCTGCTGTGGGCCCTCCGAGTCAGTCACATGGAGGGGCAAATAGGAGACCATCAGGCCTCCACTCTTGTTATAAACAGCTCCAGGCTTGTGAACTTGGGCAAGCTGCTTCATTTCTCTGGGCCTCAGGTTTCTCATTTTAAAATGGAGTAATCGCAGTTATCTGGCGAGGTTAGTGTAAGGGCAGATAGTCTAGGGAACTTACTTTTAATAACAGGTGGCATTTAACACATACGTGAGGTTTGCATGCCAATAAAGAGGGAAGATACCCAAAAAGCATTTTCAACTGTTTCAGAAGAACCATGACATCTTACTAGATCTATTTGTATTTATACTTCAACCTAAATTCTGATAATAATTAAGACAAAACTCCTGCTTCCTCTGGATGCCCCTTGTGACCATACATTTTCACTTTTCCCTCCTTGCTTGCCCAGAGAAAAAAGAAAACTAGTAAACCACCCCAATTTGAATTCCATTTCCCTTCCATCTGCTTCATGGTGGGGAATTTAAAGAATGGAGAAAATGGCCAAAAGATTTACTTAGGATCAACAGAGAAAAATTGAGACTCATGCATGCATCAAACTACAGCTTGAGGGAATTTTATAAAATCAGTATTAGACAGGTAATAACATTGTGATACAATAAATGTGCCCATATCTGTAATTTCTCTTCTCTTTAGGGTTTAGGATTATAAAGGAGGATTTATGGATAAAATAGTATATAGATAATAGTGTATAAAGATAGTATAGATTACTGTGCTTTGTTTATGACTTAGGTCCTAAGTCAAATAGAAAGCCAGATGGAAACATCTCTAAAATTCATCTCAGAGAAGGTGTAAAGGGAATCTTGTCTTTGCAAGAAAGAAATCTGCACCTTCAAGGTCCTGGGGACACCAGCCAAAAGGCGTGCTGATTTTGAAAGAAATTCTTACTCATTCCTTATGACAAGTGCTTGGTGCTGTCTGCATGGATAAGACTGCGGCTGGGAATAAAACCAGGGCAGGGGCTTGGCCACAGCTGATCATGTTACACCTGTGAATAATTCATGAGCCATCTGTTGACCAGAAAGCCAGCTAAGGAATTCTAATAAATGCATGATTTCCGCTTGCTAGGGTAGGGCCACACCACACTGGCATTTACAACCTTCCTGAGCAATGAAATGCCAGTGAAAATATAACTGACAGTTATAGGTCTTTGCTATTTCTAAGCATTCATCACCTCAAAGCACAGTATCAGGTATCTTCTCTCCTAGAACTATTAGCGGCAAAATGTTGGCAACGTGTTAAACTTCAGTGACTTCTTATAATATCTTGTATTCATCTGAGCAAGACTTCATGACTCACAAGGACAATTTGGAATAAATAAGGATATTCACCCTGGAATTTTCTCTTTCAATGGCAATAATTATTAGCAACACGAGTTTCTTCCCTGAGGTAGTAATTTCTGGCAATTCAGTTCTTGTTCAGAATGTACCAAAGGTGTGATTATTATTAGTACCACTATCTTTCCCAAAATGTGATTATTCACATGTTACCTTCTTTTATATTAGGTGAAAATAGCTCTGAATCAGCAGAGGGATATGCATTTGAAATCTTACCGACACAACGTGCTTTTAATGTGGAGTTGAACATGAACTGATAGAATTCAAGGTGACTCTCAAAAGTCATCACTACTGTTTTTAGGACCTCCTGATGATGCTGGGGAAAAATAAGGACAGAAGTACACTTTAAAAAGTATCCCATTCCAGTCAGATCTTTCATATCTTGACATTTTTTTGCGTAGAACCCTCTCTCTCATTATTTTTCTTTTTTTTTTAATTTTATTGTTGTTGTATTACATCCATCCCTTTTTTACTCCCCTCTGTCCCCCTCCCCACCCACCCTTTCCCCCCAAAGTCAATCCCACCTGTTGTCCATGTCCATGGTTCTTTTATACTAGGTTCTTGTCTAAGCTCTCATTATTTTCTGATGTGCAGAATGCTCTGATTTCCCTCTCCCATCAAGTGAGTTTGCACATGAGTGGAACAGAGGTAGAGAGGTGTGACCTACTAATAGCCTCAGTGGTCTCAGCTAACCTGACTATCACTCCTCTTTCCTCCCCTCAGTTTTTTCTCCTGAGATGAGAGAATAAACCCTTCTTCATATAGTGTCTATGGAGCTGGCTATATTCCATTGGTGAGCAGCTCCTTGGGATCCGAAAAAAATTCACACTCTGAATGTTCTGATTTTATCTCTTATTTCATCTGGCTTGAGTAATGTGACCATTTCTTGGACTGCCTTTGTATTTTGAATAATCATAATAAAATGTATATATAGTGAGATAACCGTGTTCCAAATAGAGAATGTATGTATATGTTTTTATGGTAAAAGATTTGAAGGGAATATTGCTACACATTGAAAATGATTACCCCTGGGTGACTTCTGTTTTCTCTTTTGTACTTTATTTTCTAAACTTCCTTTAAATATAAAAAGTTGGTTTTTAAGTTTTTAACGAAAAAGGCGGTGATAAGTAAAAGTGCTCACTGCCCTCAGCACCTTGTCCATGCAGTTCACCCAAAGAAGCTCTGTAGAGGTTTGAAAGAGGACCTACATGAGGGGAGTCCGTGCCAAGGATGGGGGGTGGGCCAGGGTGCTTCAGGTTGGGTGATGCTAGTCTTATAAAGTGCAGATCTGCATAAAACATAATGAAACTAAAAGAATGAAACTTGCCATCCTTGAGGCTATTTACTTTCTAAATTGGCTTTTACCTTTCCACCTTTTACAGCTTCTGACCTCTTCCTTCGTGCTTTACCGAACCTTCTAGGGTTTTCATGTAAAATTCTGTCCCCTTCCTTCTTCCCAGGTGGTCAATGCTAGTTCAGCTTTCCCCCTGTTGCACCTGCCCAGGAATTCGCTCATTCATCAGCGTCTGTGGGGCACTTGTGGAGCCTATGCAGGGCCTGGGCAGGGGAGGGGTCTTCACCGACCCATTTATTACTGCAAAGGCTCTCCAGCCCCCATCTCGACAGGACCCCCTTAGAGATGAGTGAGTCCACTGTGCAGTTGGAATGATTAACCCTCGTCCTCCAGGTGTGGTTCTAGACCCAGGATTGGTACCGTGTTACTACCGATAAGGGCTGGTACTAACTGATGCTTTTGAGTTGAGACTTGGGGTGGCATGCACCGTATGGGTGAAATGATCCGTGTCTATCATAGACTGCAAGTACACAAGAGATTCAGGCAAGCTGCACTTTGGACATCGGCATATATCAGACTTGTGTTGTGCTGGAAGTTCCATTTTGGCTGGATAAGGGTACTGGTATAGAATCGCTACCAGGTGGTGTCTCAGTTTGAGATGTTAAGGTTAAATGTGAGTGACAGGCATTGTGAATATTACGTGCGGCATCTGCACTGTGGCATCTGGCCGATGTCCCCTGGAGAAGTCTGCTTTACCTGCCTGTCAGTGGGTGACCTTGGGGCTGTGCAAAGTCAACGGATAGCCTCTCCCTGGGTAAACAAACACAAACAAGGTGTTTGTGCCTCTTACGTTGTAAAAAATACCCATGGATCCTATGCTCTGCCTAGGATTATGATGCCTAAATGCCATATGTTTGTGTTGACGTAATCCAGCTTTGATCAGATGATTGAATTTGAGTGTCATGCTCTAAACTTTCTTATTAAATTAATTGGGGTGACGTTGGTTAATAAGATTATACAGGTTTGTATCATACAAGATCCAATTGTGTGCCCACCACCCAGAGTCCAGAGTCATATCATCTTTCGTCACCATGTATTTGACCTCCTTTACCCTTTACTACCTTCACTCCCCTCCCCTCTGGTAACCACCATGCTAAGCCTGTGAGATAGAAAACTGAAAGCAACAAATGAACAAACACAATAAAACAAATAAACAAAACCTAAATGCTGTAATCTTTAAGCGGACAGCTCCATAATCTTGTCAAGAACCTTTGAAAGAGAAGTACTTTATAACTTTGTGTTTTATTGAACTCATGCATTTTTAAAAATGTCATCAGAATCCAGCACCTATCTGCTCGGGGTGGTAGGATTTTCCTACTTTCAACAAAAATATTTGGTACAGAATTTGCTTGCTACCTCACTTACGGAACGTGGCCTAACACAGGAGGAAATTATGCAGGAGAGGGGGAGGCTCTCTGCAGAAATAGCCCACGGGTTTATTGTATTTTCGTGTTGGCTGCTGAATGAGAACAAACTCAATAACTCCAGCATGCGGAAGGCCGAAGTATTTTCATACGCTAGGCTTGTGGCGCACTCAACCCCGACTTTTAATGAGTTTGTCTCTCCCGGGATTTGCACCGTTATTAAAACCAAGCGGTTCCCTTGCCGCATATGCTCAGGTGAACCACCTTTCATCACGTGGTCCGCTGGAGGATGATTTCATGACATTTGATAGCTGATTTTTTAAACGGCGGGTAAACTGGCAATTAATTAGATTTTCCAATGGACACGGCCACCAACAGAAACACTTTGTCACCTGTAATTAGTATCAGCACGCTACGTTTGCCATGAAAATTAACATCAGGGGTGAAGAGATTTCTCCAAGAGCTGTTTGGAGGAGCCGGTCAATGCGGCTGTCGGCGCCAAGGCCAAGGGCACAAAGGGAATCGTGGAAGTTCACTCCGGTGGCGAGGCAGAAATCGTCAAAGAATCCCAGAAGGACGCATAAAGGTGCAATGGTGGCACCGGTGATGAAGGAGGAGGGTCCTCATGCTGCTCAGGACGGGTTTTCTAGAAGCTTCTCAGGAGACAAGGATTCAGAGGCCTGCGATTTGCTGGGGGCGTGCTCTTAGCAGGAGGGGCCTGTCCAGAGTTGGGGGAGACAGAGAAGCACGTGGTCTCCGCCTCATGCCCTGGGGAGCCTTGGACCATGAGTCGCTCCTAGTGTCCCACGTTAAGGCAAAGGGCTGGCCTTTGGTAGCCTCTGCCACCCAGTGCTAGTCGGACATTAAGCAGGGTCAGACCTGGCGAGGGGGAGGGGACAGGCCGGGGCAATTCCCAGAGGAGGGCAGCAGTGGAGAGGATGAGTGACTGGAATTGTGAGGGGCCCTGGGCACGGCCTCAGGTGCATCCACAACGGAGCATACAATGCAGTGTTCTCTGTTCTCACGGGTGTCCTCCCATGTGACAGAAAAAGAGCCATTGCTCCGGGCAGGATTGCCAAGGCCAGTGGCGCCTTGGACGCACCCTGAGCTTACCATGGGGATGTCTTTGGGTCTGCCTCAGTTGTTCCGTGTGGTACTGTCGCTCCAGTTACCCTTACCCTGGCTGGGTTCTCAGTTACCTTTGCTGTGTAAACAGCAGTGAGTGTTTCAGACGTTCTGGTGCATTTCATCAGCACGTGTCGTCTTATGGGTTTATGCTGACGGTTTGTAAGTGCACTAGAATTGTGCTTTAAAACGTGACATATGGCTTGGCTGTTCTGGCTCTAGAGAAATCGTTTATCCTTCACCAAACATGATCAGAATTGCTGTCTTCATTTGGAATTGGCTCATAGTTGAAGATAGAAAAAGTGCCTTTGAAATCAAACTCTTTTGCAAATTTTAATTTCACACAGAAGGATTGCTAGGTACCGTAGGCTTTCTTCTCTGGTACCTATTACATCTGCCTTTCTTTCCACGTAGACATTTGTCTCTTAGATCTCTGCTGTTTGAGCTCTTTTCACAACCGTTTTCAATATTATTACTTCTCTTCATTATTTGGTGTCTATTACT
This sequence comes from Noctilio leporinus, assembly GCA_004026585.1. Lineage (NCBI taxonomy): Eukaryota > Metazoa > Chordata > Mammalia > Chiroptera > Noctilionidae > Noctilio > Noctilio leporinus. The sequence goes on along the minus strand of PVIW01002360.1, from coordinate 42,173 downwards.
TTCTTTCCCCTCCTTGCATTCTTCACCTTTCTGAGCTCTATTTTAGCACTCAGCTTCCATGTTATAGCAAATCAAGGGAGGTTATTGAAATCTGGTTCTTTATCAAAAGAATATGCTGGCCCTCTGTGGATAACATTGTGATCCTTTCTTTGAGACATTTTGAGTCATTTTCATTATCAGCCCGGCTGCTGGATTTGAAACACTGCCAAGTTCCCAAAGAGACAATTTTATCTGACGGATTTTGAGACAATTTTATCTGACAGATTTCTTCCAATTGCGGGAACGTATGTTATGTATAAGACCCATCTAAGGACTAGTTTCACATTGGAGGTTAGAACAGAACAGCAAATGCGTATGGGGGGCCCACAGTGTGCTGGCCAGGGGTCAAGATTTTGGGGACTTCCCACACACAGGAAGAGCTCAGGAAATCTACTTAGATTGAATAAAACTAAACTGGGTGGGTTGGAGAAGGCAAACGTAAACATGTCCCCAAAGTGCTCAAGGTTCTAAAAGGGGATGTGGACTTGCAAACACATGATTATAATACGCCTCCATTTCCTCACCTAGAAATTAGGGTCAAGATCTCTCTTCTGGGCGTCATAAAGGAAATGATGCCATGCAAAGTGTTTAACAGAGGACAGACTTAATGTTAGAGTATATGCAGAACAGGGAGAAGGTAATCAGTTCTATGGAGAGCCATGGGTGACTATGTTTGTACAAGAAAACTTGAGAGTTGAACAGGGGTTTGTGGGTCCACCCTCCATTCACGAGCTGCGTTGGCAGCAATACCTGGGTCTGTTGACGGCACCACACATGCTTACGTGGGATGAGAAATTGGGCTCCTGTCGGCAGGTTTGATCCCCTGTTACTGCTTCCCATTTTTGTCAGTAGAATTGCCAGTTTCATCGCCAGAGGAAATTATCAAAGGAACTGCTCACAACTGCAGTTAAACATTATTTACAAATGCTCAATGGCCTTGATTGTATTGAACAACAATAATTGCTAAGCGTTGTGTTTCAGAAGCCTGGGGCCTGCCAAGCATCTTGGGAGGGACACAAAATATTTATGTAACAAACTGAGTCATTTCAACCTCATAAAATATCTACCAGGGCAAGGAACCGGTAAATATTCTGACTCTGAAAAAATATTTTAAAGGAGGGGTATCTTTTTCGTATCTGCTTTATAGTCATATGTTTTCTAGTGGTTGCCTAAATCAGGCTCCCAATTACTAGGCCCTGTTTCCCCTGAAAATGGCATCTTAGAAACACTTCCTGGTTTCTGAGGCAAAAAATATATATTATGGCACATTGGCCAAAACCCCTTAAGGATTATTTCCCTAGCAAAGTCATCAAACTCAGAGATAAGAGGGTATGTCAACTTCATTTCCCCTAAGTTTCAGTTGCCTAGAATAATATGGAAAAGCTTTGATTGTGATGATGAGTGGGTATTGTTTAACCAAAGCTGATAAATATTTAAAACCCAAGGCAAGCATAGACACGTCCTTCTTCAGAGATCTGTTTGAAATTTTACTTTTGATAAGGCGTCCTCCATAACTAAATACCATTGCTAAGCATAAACCTGAAATATAGGTTTCTGATATTTGAAAAGGTGGGCCTGATCACCTCTTAGCCTTTACCCTTTTGGGCATATAATCCTCCTCTGCCCCCACGGGTGCCTTGCAGAACATGGGGCACTGGATTGGACACCTGTAAGGAAAACGTGAAATGGTACTGCAACAGCAGGAACAAAATCTAAAAATGAAACCAAACGAAGGGTAACTAACATTAGTTCCCCTGGTCAAAACTCTCTCCTGAGGACATCGGGCATATGCGTGTACACTTATACTTCTTTGCTGTCTACCATGATTTTTAATCCTAAAATGCGCGTAATAGGAGTTATTGACTATAAATATTCTGCATCATGGATTATTCGGTTTTGATTGTTATGCAAGATTGTTTGGAACCTCCTGATGATAGTTCCTCATTCAAGCCTGCCTGGCTACATCTCATCACGCTAACGCTGGACCTACTCTATGAGTTTATTACGCAATAGCGGGCAGCCTGCTCCTGGACCCTGCAAGGCGCAGGGCACAGGCGGTGAGTCACCCACACAAGGCCCTCCCGGGGTTCTAGTGAAAGGGACAATTCATGAGTAAACAGATGCATAGATATGTAAAGCCATTAATTGGCTGCTGCGATCAGGATAGGGACAGAAAGAAATAGAGCTCTAAGCAGACACGAATCGGAATGCATTTTCGACAAAGCATGGGAAAACGTGGACTTTCCTGGGGCTTGATTACCCCAATATACGCACCAGGTGAAAATTTTAATTTAGAATTAGGTTCCAGGAGCTGTCACCTGCTGTTAGGAACGAGGAACTTCCTTCTTGGTGAAACTGAAACTTCTATAATATGCCCTTTTCGGCTATGGTTGTTAGCAGGCTTGGAGAAAACTTTGATGCCCCATGAAAGCATTGAAGTGTCCTTTCTGCTCCGTATATTTGTGCAGCACATGAGCCAGTCACCCCAGGTCCTGCACCCCTATCCCAAGGACGTGCTGGTGAAACCACGGGTGGTTCTAGGGCAGTCCAGGGACAGACAGCCAGGACAGACAAGAGAAGGCTTTTCAGGCCAGCGCAGGGATGTTTGAAGGGGAGTCTTTAAAAGAAGTTTTCAGCATGAAAGCTCACGCCTCCACTTCTGCCCAAAACTCAATAAAATTGACATTACCCTCCGGTGCCTGGTAGGAATTGGATTTGTGTGTGTGAGATGCAGCGACATGTAGAGACTGGCCTGACACTGGCCACGGGCGTAGAGCAGATATCCTGCAGGGGCGCCTCATGGGTTACATTTGGCTCCTGAGTTTTAAATCTCTTCCCTTTTCCTACAATATTATATTTACACATTTATAAATAAGAGCATTGGTGATAACTACAAATATCTTCCTCCCTCCTGCTCTCTCTCAACTTTCCTGAGAACCTGGATTAAAATCCATGCTCTATACATGCCAGCAACACCCTTGGACAGGGTGCTTACAGGTGGGAGTTGCAGTGCCCTGCCCAGCCCCCCTTTATCTGCCCAGGGCACCCCATGGCCCACCCAGTGCCCTGGAGTCTTGGCTGCTGATGGCTGCCAGCTGCCCCCAGCTTAGGGGAATTTCCTCCCTAGAGATCGCACCCTGTGTGGGACAGGAATGGAGTGACTTCCCACAGACAGGACTGACTAACACAGGGGTACGAAAGGCTATTATCCTCTTCGCTCAGATTGGGGCCAACTTCACAGCACAATCCAAGCTCCAGGGCTCCCCGTGGGATCAGACTGAAGCAGACTCCGGCTGAGACCACATCTCTGCTCTCCTCCTTCCTCTTTCCTGCTCTGTTTCTCCTTCTTCCCTTATTTTACTAGCACCTGCTGCAATAAATCCTGTGCACAAGGATCCCTGTTCTATGGGCTCCACTGTCTCTATTGCTCACTGTCCCCTGGGGACCTGTCCTCTGTCTCCCCAGCACAACAGGCTTTCTTACCTGTAAAGTGAAGATAGACTTGAACTCAGGCATTCAAGAGCTAACACGAACTGTTGCTCTGGTGTTAGGGCCAGAGCCCCTGACTAAAGACATGTTACAAAGCTGAAAGAAACCTTACTGAAAGATCGCAGAGTGTCTTGCTATCCATTCTGATTGTGTCTTGTTATCCATTCTGATTGTTCTAGTCATCTTGGCTCAATAGGTGATACACAGGCCCCTCTGAGTCATCATCTTTTCTCCCCATTTCTAAGTGCAGGGCTGCCCTCTAGTGGACTCTGAATCCATGTTAATTGAGGATAATAGGCTATAAAAATAATACAACTCTTGCAGCCACGTCACAAACTGTGTGATTGGTCTGTCTGCGCGTCCGTCTCAACAAGCTGGCAGCCACCTCTGCAGAGAAACTCCTGCAACCAGCTGGAACATGTGTCCCTACTCCCATGAGGCCTGGGTGGAGAACCGGAAGGAAGCTTAGAGAGATCTCGGCTCCAACTTACCTTTTCCAGCGAAGAAACTCAAAATTCAGAGAGGTGATGGTCAGTGAGGAAAACTAAATCCTAACGGTGGCTTGGTCCTGGCTTTCAGCGTGGGCTGTTTTTGTGTGATGTGCATGGGTGCTTTCTCTATAAAAACTCCCATTTACTTCATCATACGTACAACTAATTATTTTATTACCTTCCTACTCCTGTCCATGTCGCTCACTTTCCCCTAGCCACCTGTCCTCTACCATCAGCGGTCCCCAACCTTTTCGGCACCAGGGACTGGTTTTGTGGAAAACGGGTTTTCCGCAGACCGAGGCTAGGGGATGGTTTTGGGGTAATTCTAAGGCATTACATTCAAGTTCATCTGCTGCTGTGCAGCCCGGTTCCTAACAGACACCAACGGTACTGATCCATGACCTGGGGGCTGGGGCCCCTGCTCTCACTGTTTCTTTAGCATAACAGGCAAGTTTCTGACTCCAGGACATTTGCACTGGCTGTTCCCTCTGCCTGATATGCTCTTCCCTGTACTGCCCTCAAGTCTTCGCTCAAATGTTAACCTTCTCGCTCTGACCACCAGCAATCCAGGTCTCCCCTTACCCTGCTCTACTCTTTCTTTGTTATCATAGTGCTTATCACCTCTTATACTATGTAACTTTCTGTTTTCGTTACCTGATAAACGTAAGAGCCCCTAGAGGAGATTTTGTCTCTGTTCACCGACAGGGTGCACATGTCAGTGCATAGCGCACAACAGGGACTCGGTAAGTACGTGTTGAATTAATTAACCTTCCCAAATTTGTTACCTAACACAATGGCCCCTTCTTCCAGCAAGGAAGTGCGGCCCCGCCTGTGAAGGCTCAGAGAAGCTGAAGAGATTTCCTAGGCCCTGTGGAAGACCAGGCCGCTGCCGCCTTGAGCCTGCCCACCACCCGTGTTGCCGTCATGATTGGCCCAAATGACCAGTCTCAACAGGGAGGCCATGAGGAGCCCTCCTCATCCCCGGTGCCCTCCTCATCCCCGGTGCCCTCCTCAGCCCCGGTGCCCTCAGCAGCCTCCGGGACCCATCCCATCTGGCCTCCCACCCTCCTTACACTCGTACCCACAAGGCCAGGCCTCCTCTATCCCAGGACTCCGCCTCCGCGCAGTACAGCTCAACCCCGCATGTAACTTCACCTCCACCACCTCAGCTCCCCAAACCCTTCCACTCTGCCCCCCGGGGCCTCGCCGCTACCATAGCACAATATGTCCTGCCTTTGCTTGGAGAGCAACAGCATTGCTGTTTTGCCCTGAGGCCTGGCCCTCGCCCAGAGACACCACTACCCCAGAGCTTTTATCCGCTTGAAACTTTGGGCTTACTCAAGCCAGAACCTCAGGTCCTCTGAAGCGCTGCTCTCTGGATGGACTACCTGCCCCCCATCCTTATTCTGGCCACCTGTCAGCTGTGTGGCTGGTCCGCCTCATGCTCAGAACGTTTCACTACCTGGAACACTGTCACAGTCTCGCGCACTTCTTCTGATGCAGGGACCCACCCAGCATCCTCGTCACTCAGTTGTTTGCCTTCTGACAATCTTCCCATCCTGGTGCTTCCCCGTCATCCTCCGCAGCACCAGCCTCTACATTCTTGACCTCAGTGTCCCACTCTCTGACCACCATTTCCTGTCTTTTGGTGGCCCCACTCTAAGAACCCTCTGTCTCTGGGATCCAGGGACATTTTGCTCTTTCGTTGTCAGGATGTGCGCTTGTCCTGATGTCACCCTTGTGGACCCTGTCAGTATGTTTGCTATTTTGCATTCGTCTTTGGGCATTTTGCTTCTGCTCCTTCTTCAACTACACTCACCCCCGGCGAACCTCAAACTGCCCCCTGTACCGCTCCTTGGGCCTGAGCAGCTGAGTGTGGACGGAGGGACTGTCCCTCCATGCTGATGGCGTCTACTTGAGATGTCTGCCCACAAGGGTCAGCGAGCCCTGAGCCCCGCTGCCCAGTCTGTATCATCCCCCAGACAAGCTCCGGGACATTGGTCGTCCGCACCCCGCGCTCTCTCCTCACCCAGCAGCCTCCTCCCTCCTGGCTAATGGGATCTTTTCCTTGTCGTGTGGCTAATTTTATTTGCTTATTCTGAAATACAAAGTTACATGTTTGTTTGTTTGTTTTTATTACAGGAGCCTCATTCTCCCAGGCATGGCTGCTTATTAATAATGATGAACCAGTAACTGAACTTTCAACTAGGGTTAAATGGCCCCTTAGAAGAAGTCAGCCAGCCACGACTCAAGTTTTCCCTCTTCTGCTTGTTTATTTTTTAATAGAATAATGAAGGTTTTAGTTATGTTGGTCTAATCTTTGTCCCCTATGAAGATGAGCAACTTCTGTTTTAAAGAGAGTAGGGGCAGCCCTGGCTGGTGGCACAGTGGATAAGGCACCAGCCTGTGAACCCAAAGGTCGCTGGTTCGATTCCCAGCCAGGGCACATAACCAGGTTGCAAACCAGGTCTCCAGCCAGGTCCATAGCTGGAGGCAGGAGAAAGGCAGCCATACATTGATGTCTCTCTCCCTCTCTGCCTCCCTCCCTATCCTCTCTGAAAATAATAAAATCTTTAAATAAATAGATAAATAAGTAGAGAAAGTAGGGGCTGTTCTCTATCCAAAGCTAAACACTATTAATAATTTGGTGTTTATTATTATAAGGTTTTTAAAATTAATTTTTATTTTTTGATTTTGTTTTTTAATTACAGTTCACATTCAATTTCATTTTATACTAGTTTCAGGGACACAGCATAGTGGTTAGACAATCATATATTTTATGTGTTCCCCTCCATATTTCAAGCACCCATGTCGCACCATACTTAGTTATTACAATATTATTGACTCTATTCCTTACGCTGTACATGACATCCCCATGATCACTTTGTAACTACCAATTTGTGCTTCTGAAGCCCTTCACCTTTTTCCCAAAGTCCCCAACCCCCTTTCATCTGACAGCTGTTAGTCTGTTCTCTGTATCTGAGGCTGTTTCTGTTTTGCTTGTTTATTGTGTCCTTTCAGGTTCCTCCTATAAGTGAAATCATGTATTTGTTTTCTTCATCTGACTTACTTCACTTAGTATAATATACAAGGGTTTTTAATGAAATGTTTTCTTAGTTCTCCAAGAAAACAAAAGCATTGGGAAGCAAACGGTCTCGCCGTTCTGCTGCGAATCTGCTCTGTGTTCCTTCTTACGGCTGGTGACTGGATGTTCCACGAGGTGTAATCCCTACACTTCGGGCCTGAGCTGTGGGCACCGCAGGCCTGCACGCTTTGGGTTAGAAAACTAATTTTTCATCCTGGGCTCACGCCTCTTAGCCTTCAAACACTGTGAAGTTTCCTGTTTCAATTTAATAATGACATCATTTAAAATTATATGTGCATGTCTGCCTGTGTTGGTTTTCCCATTAAAAGGTCATCACTTAATTACTTAAAGGATATGGCTTAAAGTACAAACATTTCTTTTATAACTTGATGTATAAACACTTTTTTCAGGGGGTTATCACTTAAAGTATAACTTTAAATAACTTTATCACAGTATAAAAGTTTCTTGACAAATTTAGGGGCATTCAAAAGACTTAGAACTTATCAGTGAAAAAAGGCACTTACGAATGTAAACTTATAAATGTTATAAATAAATGTATACTGTGGTCTGCAATATTGTAACCCATAAAGACAATTCTGAGGGTTTCCAAGTGACTTGCCCTCCGCATTTCTGGACAGCAGCGCAGTTAGGAATGTAGAGGTTGTGTTTGAAACAGCATCTGCTATCCCCGAGAAGGGCCACTTCCTTCCCGTGGTACAACTGGCTCGTGTCTTAAGTTCCAAAGCCAGAGTGTCAGGCAAAACACCCCTACAAGCTGCCACCGAAATCCCTGCAGTCTGCATGGAGTGCGTCCCCTAGCCGCATTGTGGGAAATTACATAACTGCATCTTTCCATAGACGCATGTCTGGAAGGTACGCAAGAGACTTGAACTTGATGATCTGTCGGTTTCCTTTCCAGCCCTAATTTTTCTTTATGAGTCTTAATTTTGTGAGATAAAGGCCAGACTCTAAGCCAACAAAGCTGATGAGGTTGGAATCAAGCCCCACTCCCAGCTCTGTCTTCCCCTGGGTCACCCTCACAGAGAGCCCTGGACGGCCCACATGGGCGACACCTAGAATCCCACAAGGTTGTGCAGATGGAAATTACACACGCTTGTTCATTTTTCCTAATGCTGCTCTTAGGTTAGAAAGATGGCTGGTTACCTTCTCCTTTCTCCTACCCTGGATTCGAATATCGGGAAAACATTGGAAGCCTCTGCATTTCAGTTTTGATTTTCATAAATTCCTTTAGCAGTGTTTCCCAGAGTGTGGCACGTGGCCCAGACATGTGTGGGTGGCGCCGGATGAAACATTTTTTTTTTATGTTAACAGTTATGTTTTTGTTTTATGCATATTAGGAAAAAATTTAACAAACATATTTAGCCTGATATTTCATGGATGTAAATGCGTAGAATTAGTCAAAACGATATTTAATATTTTTAAGAGAGATGCTCAAAAGAAAAAGATTAAGTCAATGGTAACAAAATGGAGTTACACAGTTGGAAAAATTTTTGCAAACGATCTCCTACGGACTCCCAATGAGAGATAAATGTGTCCAACAGGCAGGAGCCATCAGACAATTTCTTCAATGGCAAAGGGTGTGGCTATTTCTGGACACAAGTCCATAAAATAAGAGGCAACTCGGCATAATCCCACACGGAGGGATTTCTTAAGTGATTGATAGTTACTTTAGAAAGTAGGCGGCATTTGAAAGCTGAAGGATTGCAGGGAGTGTAGAATCAAGAAGATGATAAACAGGAAGAAGGCAGAGACGGCGAGAAAGGAACAACGATGAAGCCCATGGCCCAGGACAACCCATTCGGATATAAAATAAGCCGGCAACCTGCACCAGCACTTTCTGCCGGCCCTGTGTGGGAAATGGTGATGGCTCTCCTAGTCGCAGCTTGTGAACCATCTTCAAGAAATTTATGGACAGCGGACATGTCCACGTGAGAGTGGGACCAGAAGAAAGAAAACAAACTTGTGAATGAGACCTCCTTTGTGAATTGCCAGAAACTGGGTGCTCAACATGGGTTGAGTCTCCTGACATAGAATTTCATTGGTTCAGATTGACTTCAGCGTTGGAGACCAGAGTTGGGAAATTGGCTTGCTTTAGATACAGGAAATTTGACAGGCTGGAAAGGACATGCCTCAGTGACAGCTCTGGATGACGGGGTCAAGAGAAGGCAGCAGACTGGCTTTCTTTAATCCCCCTTTTCACCATTACAACAGTTTTTGGAGAGTCTATACTTTTGTGACTAGCTCTATTACGCTACTTGATTTTCAACTGGTATGCCACAAGAATTTTTAAAACATGCAACACCTGACTATTAAGTCAGGGGCACTGATCTCTTTTCCCTCAGATTGTCAAATAAACAAATGATAACAGCCAGTACAATAGCCACCCAGGGTGAATGAATCAAAATTATACCTCTTTTTTGTCAGATGGGCAAAAAAACCATGCTCTTTGATGTGCTGCAGAATTTTAGTAATTAGGGAATGTGTGCCCTGAGATGACAAAGGTTGAAAGTCACTGCTATAAACATATGACGAGTTCTATAGCTCTTTCCTCGTAGGTCTTTTGGGCTCTAGATGTGACGGAAGATGCCTCCCAACCAGGTCAGACGCGCACTTAGTGTCGGGATCGTTGTAGTCCTACTTCTGTTTCTGAAAAGTTTACGTCCTGACCTCCAGCTGCACGATATACTTCATGCTGTTTTCCTGACCCCGATTTTATATATGAATAGTTTTCTCGGGGCCAGGTAAGTGCTGCACCGTTGTTTTAGCCTAACTCTGACTGTGAAGTTTTATGAACTTCCTGCCGTGCCCATCTGCCATCCTTTCTATTTACTATGTAAAAATATCCAGGCAGTTTTAGAGACTTTTATCACCCTCCTGGAGCCCTGCTCCTGAAACCCTCAGGTGTCCATAAACATGTTTAAATCCAGCAGATTTCAGTGCAAGCATGCCTGACTCTGAGTTCCTAAATTTTCTGCTGTAAAAAGGCATTGTGATGTCTTCTCTTCCAAACGACTTTTTTTTTGTGAAAGATTTTATTCATTATTTTTAGAGAGGTGGGAAGAGAGAGAGGAAGAAAGGGAGATGTATGGTTGCCTTTCACCTGCCTCCAGCTGGAGACCTGGCCTGCAACCAGGGTATGCGCCCTGACTGGGAATCGAACCTTTGACCCTTAGGTTCGCAGGCCGGTGCTCCGTCTACTGAGCCACACCAGCCAAACAACTTTTAAAAGGTTATTACTTTTTAATCTTACCTGAGTGAGCCAAAGGAACCAGAGACATGTTAGAGTGCATTTGATAGACCTTAGAGCCACAGAGCAGAGGCTTTTTGCCAGAAAGGAATCTGTGAGCCTAGAAAGGATTTCCACCCTCTTCCACGGTGCTGGGATAGGATGAAAGAGGGACTGTGCTCAGGGGTCAGTGACCCACTGTGGGCCATTGAATCTGGCCCAACCTGTGACAAGCCCACTCCAGGTCATTCCCATTCTGCTTCTTCCTAATCCCCACATGTTAGTGTGTTTATGGTCATCTATTCCTGGACATTGCGGGCTCCTACCTTATCAGTCCACACCTGTGGCCTGTGGTACCCGACACAGTGCTACAAGAAAGTCAGCCCTAAGTCAATAGTTGTTAAGTGCGTGAAACAATGCATGTCCATGTTCGGGTCTCGTTCTACACCAGGTGCAATTTCTATAATTGAGTTCATTCTCGGGCTTTATTGGCCATTAAACTGTCTCTTTGTTAATTGCTCTAATGTAAAACTAGGTGCATGGAATTAATAAGCCATAGCAATCATGGTTATCAAAATGATACAGATGAGAGCATTAAAACATGGGAAATAGACTTGCTAGGTGGGTGATTTGAAACAAGGTGTTTTGACTTGATGGGCAGGGAAATGAGATGGTTAGCAGTGGAAACAGGGCAGCATTGCTCCTCGCTGTTACAGGCCTACCTTTTAGCTTACCTGTTGTCCTGGCACCTTTGAGTATCTTATCTATATTTTGCAACAGAATATAATATATGATGTGCAAGACTTTGTGAAACTTCTGTGTAACTCCGTCAATGGTGGTGAAACAGACTTTAAACAAAACATACCAAAAAGTACAACGCACATACACACATAGGTTGTTAGAAATTGCGAAAACATCTCCGAAGGAGGAAACCAAGAGGTCGCGAGGGACAGTTCCTGGGGAACTTGATTTTCCCTGAAGGATAAGAGAGAGCCCTTCGTGGAGAGGTGGAGGGGGAAGAAGGGACTCAGGGTGAGCTTTCAAGGAGAGAGATCGTACAGGCAAACCTCAAAGAAGGAAAGACGTGGCATTGTCAACGAACAGCAAGGCTGAGTAGGCTGTGTGGTGAGTGTACTCGAAGAGGACGGATGGGTTTGGGGTTGGAGGCCAACAGGCCATGGGGGCTCCTGTTCCCTCTTGGAAAAAACACTGGAATCTGTGAAAGCTTGTGAAGAAAGTAGGTGACCCAGATTTTGATGCTCCAAAGGTCTTTCTTGCTTAGAGAAGACATAGGGGAAGAGGAAGAAGTGTCCTCAGTTTTGAAATGGCCATCGCCCTGATCCCAGGAGGGTTGAGGCCAGGTCTGACTGGGGTGCAGCGTCGGGGTGAGGGGGTCGGGCAGAGATGGAGACCAGGAAATGAATGCTAGGTATTTTATATTTAGAAGATATAATGGGCAGAACTCGGATTGACTATGACATGTAAGGAGAGATAAGACCAAGGAACTGTCCCACATCTGTCTTTAGTGGTTAGGTGGATGGAGGGTTTGTTCACCGAGCCCAGGAACCTCGGGGGAGAAGCAGGTTTGGGGAACTGATGGAAACTGGTGTTTGCAGCTCTGTGTATCAGGAACCAAAACCCGCAAAGCTCAAGTGATTCCGTAGATTGAGTTCACAGAGCTTTTGATCCCCAAAGACTTTCCTTCCTGGCTGTGTTATTCCATTTAATTTAATGTCTCTGAAACATCAATAGAAACTGGTCTATTGTGGAGGCTGTTCTTATACTGTTTACAGACATCAGAGCCATGGATGGCTTAGCTCTCCTCCTGCTTCAAATCTGAGGGACTGGGTAACAGCATCTTCAGGCCTCTCCTGTTTCCCTGTAAACATTTTGTGCAGCGAAATATAGACATAACATGTTTTACCTCATCGAATTAGTAGCTGTCTTGATGTCATTTTCCCTTTAAATATGGGATTCAGGTGTCCTTGATCATGTAGTTCTCAAGCCACATGCCAGCCTCGGAGACTGCTGTGTAAGCCAACTCAGGGCATCTGCCAGCTAAGGCTGCAAACACTGTTGGAATTGCCATGGGAAGGTATTGATGGCATGCCGTTGTTAAGTGAAAAGTGAGGTTATAAAACCTCATGTAGATTTCCAATTCTAATAGAAGGGTCGAATGAGCTAGTGTGACCCTTCTTTGTACTAAAAATACATTAAAATGCTAATAACATGTAAGGTTTAATATAAGAAAGAGAAAATATTTACAAATCATTAAACTGATTAGGGACTTGGATCCTGAATACATATGAACTCTTCCAAGACAAGAATAAAAAGGTAAATAATCTCCTTTACCATAGACAAAAGAGTTGAATAGATGTTTCTTCAAAGAAGATGTACAAATGGTCAAGAAGTATATGACAAGGTGCTCAGCCTTATTCATCAGTAGGGAAGTACAAATCACAACCACAATTAGATACTTTGTCACACCCCCTGGTGTGGCTTTAATAGAGAAGACAGCCAATAACAAGTGTTGGCGAGGATGTGGAGAAATTAGAACCCTCATATTCCAAATGGTACAGCCTGGCAATGCCTTAAAAAATGAACACAGCAGCACTATATAACCTAGTGATTTCACTCCCGGAATTGAAAAGATATATCCCATACAAAAACTTATATGTAAATGTCCGTAGCAGCATTATGCATACTAGCCAAAAAAGTGGAAACCACACAGGTGTCCATCAGTTGAGGAGGGGACAAATGAAAAACGGTATATCCATAAATGGAATATTATTTGGCAGCAAAAAGGACCAAAGTGCTGATCCGTGCTACAACATGGATGAGCCTTGAACGCATGCAAAGAAAAGAAGTCAAACACAACAGGCCCCATACGGTACAATTGCATTTATGTTACATGTCCAGAATAAGCCAAGTCCTAGAACCAGGAAGTAGATGGGTGGTCCATAGGGACTGAGGGAGTGGGCAGTGGGGAGGGACCGTGTGGCTCTGGGCTTTCTTTTGGGGTTGCTGAAACTGCCCCGGAGTCAGGCAGTGGTGCTGCTGCGCAGAACGTTGTGAGTATGCTAGAAACTACTAAAACATATACAGAAAGAAACGGGAACATGCAAACGCAGAAGTCTTAAATCATAGGAGAAATCCGTGAACCCCTCTATGCCCACGCACTTAAAAAATCGAACCAAAAAAGACGGTTTTCAAGGCTTCAAAATGAAAACAGTGTGTGTAATATCCTCCTGTTTTAAAATAGGAGGGAGTTGCAGGGGGAGAGACAGAGGGAGAGATGGAGGGAAAGGACAGGTACAGGAAGAACGCAGAGTAGTACAACACAGGTACTTCTAGCATTTAGGTTGGGTTTTGAGAATTTTCCTCTGGTCGGCGGACCAGAGAAAGGGCCACTGTCTTTTATCCAACTCTGAATCACCACTGTGTAGGATTGGCCCATCACCCAGTGACTCTTTATGGACTCACATCGATTTGACAGCTTTTAAAATCCCTGGTGCTTCCATTTCCAGAGACGTGAAAATAGGGCTAGCTCCGCATCGATCATATTCCCAGCAGGGCTGTTGTGAGGATTAATGTTTTTAACATAATCACATAATAACCCTGATCTCCTGCTCCTTTGGAAAGGTGTTAATTAACCGAAAGGTCTTGTTTTTCCGAGGACGGGCTTAGTTTTAGAATAATAAAGTGGATCTCAGTCTAGTCTGAAAGGGCAGCAAGGTTTTCATGCTGCCTCCTAGAAAGTGTGACACAAGGGAGCACCCCAAATTAATGCACCGTGGGCGTCCCTGCCCGGATACTATGTCAAGCCATTGATCTGTGTGAGCTGCACCCTTGTGCGGAAAGATACTGCCTGGCAGCTCAGCCTGGGGTGGGAACGCCCTGGGGAGGGAGCCCCCTGACCTCGTGTGCTCTTCCTTCTCCTTCCCTGGCCCAGTGAGCTGAAGCAGAAGCTGGACGAGGAGGGCAGCAAGTGCAGCATCCTTTCCAAGCACCAGAAGTTCGTGGAGCACTGCTGCATGCGCTGCTGCTCGCCCTTCACCTTCCTGGTCAACACCAAGCGCCGCTGCGGGGACTGCGCGTTCAACGTCTGCAAGGGCTGCTGCTCCTACCAGAAGCCCGAGAAGGTGTGGGTCTGCTACGTCTGCCAACAAGCCAGGTGAGTGGCCCGGTGCATCCCCGGGGTCTCAGCGGGTGCCACGCATCTTCCCTCAGCCGGGTAAGACAGCGGGCTGAATAAATGACCAGGGCAGTTTGGATCAGCAGAGAAATGCATGGTTCCCATGGGACTTCAGGGCTTTTAAAGAGAAAAGGATCCAGGGGATGTTGGGGTACCCTAAAGAGGTTTTAGGGACCAGGAGGGGACCCCAGAATGTCACAGAACGTTCTTGGACAAGGTGTGACATGGGTTAAAAAGACAGGTTCCCCAAGGTGTGCGGAAGGTCCAAAATAGCCAGGTGTTGCGGTGGTCAGTTTATGTGAAGAATTTCGGTTTGCTCCTCAAGGAGTTGTGAAATCATAGAAGATAGCAGTTGAAAATCATTGAAGCAGCAGTGATGGAAGTCTGCTACCCTTTACTGTCCTTCGGAAGAAAACAATAATATCTCTACAATCTTGTTTTCTTTTGGTTCTGTTTTTCCAATTTTCACTGTTTCTGTTCTCCATGGGTCAGATAAATCTCCAAATGTGCTACACAGTTAACAGCAGGAAAGCAGGGGTGTGAGCCTCTCAGCCTCACATCTGGCCTGGGCTGTGGGTGTGGGGTTGGTATCAGTTACAATCAAGTGGCCCTTTGCTGTCATCAGACAGCAGTGACAGTGAGTGAGTACCAGGCTGCCGCAGGATCACATCACCTACAACTAGAAGAGCATCACCTCAAAGGCCAGTCTCCTGATTCCAATCCTGGGCTATTTTATTTATCCTAGATTGTCTCAAGGAGTAGCCAGATCTTGGAAAACAAGTTGTAAAAAGGGCAGCAAATGGCTCCTCGGGCTACATTTCAAATTCCCATTTCACATTTCTAGCCACTTCTTGAGGAGGCAGGAGGCTTAGATTTCCTCCGTAACTTAACTGTTGCATCAAATGCAAGAGTTAGCATTCCATGCAGTTTGAGTCTCAGAAGCAGGACATCGGGAAATAATGGACCACTCCTAGGCTACCTGGAAAGACCTCCAAAAAATAAATGTCCACTTGTTCCAGTTTTTGTAAGAAAAGAGAGGTATTAAGGAGTCTTCCACATTCCATGTGTCTAACAGAGATAGAACACGCCCAGAATTGTTTGAATTGGAATTGGCAATGAGAGGTTGCTGAGGAGAAGTTGGGAATTTTGCTGTTTTAATCTTGAACGATGTCTTATGGGGGGCACCTCAGGAGTCTGGGGATTATTATTGTCTGAAATCAAAAGGGACGGACAAGTTGAGCTCCTTTCTGGTTTTTCCGTATTATTCAAGTTCATCATAGGAACCTGTCCAGGAAAGAAATTCATGGTGCATATGGCCGGTTTTTGCTTCTTGAAATTTCTCTTGTAGTTGGTAGGGAGGTATGTCCAGGTGAGAGTACCTCAGGTGTATGGGATGTGGCCTGACAGTCTGTTACATCCTGCAGAATGCCTCAGAAGAGTGTGTTTTATGTATGTAGTAACACGTTGTATGAGCCCCCGGCTTTACCCATCATGTGAAGCACGTAAGGCCTATTTTGACTTAAATCAAGCATGGAAAATTTCAGGTAACTAACAACATTAAAAAACCAGCAGAGTTTCCTGAAACAGAAAAAAAAAAAATTTTACAACAGACTGTTTAGACTTTAAATACAGATTTTATGTAACAAAAGCTGGTGTCAGGCTAGGAGCTGGTGTTGTGGGACACTGTCTATTGCCATCTACGTTGGCCATCTGCTTCTCTGCCCCTCAGCATATTCATATTCAAGCGATGGGATTCAAAAACATAGCATTGTATATGTCATGTTCCATGAAGAACAATCCGTGTGTGTGTGTGCATGAGATCTCAGTGAAACAGTGTATGGCAGCTCTGTGAAGGTGCACAGATGACTGCTGTTTTGTGAGGCCACTTTCAGGCCCATATTTCAGTCCCCTCTGCCCACAATGTACTTTTTCTTTCCCATGGCAACAAATCCACTTTTGATGCATCGGTTGCATTTCTAGCTGTTTATCTAGTGGCCCCCATGGGCATGTTTTTTGAGATACTATGGAGCCATGAATAATGATACGAACAATGTTGGCAACGAAATGAAATAGCTAGGAATTGACATCCATGCACAAAGACGAACAAATTGCATAAGAAGGAAGTGACTATGGCACACACCTGAGCCTGTCCCTCATGTAGTTCTAAATGAATGACTTGCCTTAGCAACGTAGGTTCCGTCAGGGAGGTCTTCTCACTGTAAAGTGGACGGTATCTCTAACTGTGGCTTTCTTCTTTCTCATCTCAGTGAATGTCAGAGTATGTCTTACTCTTTTGTTTGGTTGTTTATTTCAGTGAAGCATTTTTATTTCAAATGAAAATTCCCATTGCTATCATTATGATCAAATGGTCGGTTCTTCATCAGTTCTTTTGTGCCATATGTTTTGTATTAAAATGTGTTTCCATTGTCGGTGTTAGAGTAAAATAGTTAACTCTAAGTAAAATAGTTAACAAACAGGTGAATTTATTATGGAATGAATAATGGGTTCCCTACTTTGAAAGTTGTATAGCCAATGGGATACTACTGAGTCATTCCTATTGTCATTTTTATTATACATTAACTTATGTTCTTGGCAACTTACTATATGTACCTATTCATTCAAACATTGTAAATAGGGACATAGGAGTTGCATTTTAAGGTCTTCTGCAGGAAGCAAAACTTTTAGTGTAAAAAGCAGCCCATACTTATCAACCATTATCATTTGGGGTTGGATTGACTCAAGAATGATGTTTATACTTTCCTTGGGAACAAATTGGCTTCCTAGTTCTTTGCTTTATTATAAAAATTGTTCTCTCTGATTTTCTTTCACTTTCTGCTATTACCTTAAACATGAGCCAATTTGAGAGATTGTTTTCAGGGAAAGAGAGAGAAAAATTATGCTTGGAACTGAAATCAAAACACATCTCATTAAGCCTGTGGCATTTGCTTTGGTTTTTCTGAGACAACTTAAGGCTTCATTTCTTTCCACTTGGAGTTGAAATCTTGGATATCTGATCACTTATCTCTTGGTATTCACACAGCCCACACGATTCATAAATTAGCATACTGCCCTCTTGGTATACACTCCACAGTATGTTTTGGAGGTAACCAGTGGGTATGCAATATCTCTAAAAAGATATAATATTAAAAATGATCACAATGGGATAAGGACATTAACAAATATATAGGGAAATGAGGAATCTCACTAGAAAGCAAGAGAAGGGAGTTTATGCTTCAAGTAGCTATTTCGTCCTCATTAGTGATTTTTTCATTATTCTATTCTGTTGACAAAGATAGATTGGAAAAGGCAATCTTGTTCGTTGCGGGTGAAGTCTAAATGGGCATAACCTTTTACCAACCTGTATCAAGAGCCTTTAGCATATCCAAAACCTTTTACTCAGCAATTTCATTTTTGAAAACCTATAAAGAAGAAATGGATTATTTTTTAATGCTGTAGAAAAATGAGTACAATGCTGAATTACTTGTAACATAAAAAAACAGAGATAATCTAAATACCTAACAATAGAACAGTGAAAATAAAATAGTATACATTTAATTTGACAAGACCTTGAAAATGATGTGTATGTTGGATTAACATGGGTGAATTCTTATATTAAAATGTTAGATTTAAAACTGTAGCCCTGGCTGGTGTGGCTCAGTGGATTGGCACTGGCCTGCAAACCCAAAGGTCACTGGTTTGATTCCCCGGTCAGGGCACATAACCAAGTTGCAGGCCAGGTCTCCAGTCAGATACCCAGCTGGAGGCAGGTGAAAGGCAACCATACATTGAAGCTTCTTTCCCTTTCTTCCTCCCTCCTTGCCCTTCTCTCTGAAAATAATGAATAAAATCTTAAAAAAAAAAAAAGAAAACATTTTAAAAAAACTGCAGCTCAAAATGCACATGTAATATAATCACTATATATATATATATGTAATGAAGAAAATATAGAAAAAAGACTGAATGGAGAGGAACAATCATTGCTGTTTATGAGTGATTGTTCTTTGGAAGGTAGACTTATGGATCATTTTTTTCTTACCTCTCTATTTTCCATTGTTTTCAAGTTTTTCACATTTTGCATGTGTGCTTTTATAACCGGCTATAAGTAAGGCAAAAATAAGGAAATGTAGGGCTTGATCTTTTCCTCCTCATTCCAAAATCCCCTCCCTCATCACCTAGTTCTGCTGTCCCCTAGAGTTAAATGCACCCAGTTTCCTAGGGAAAATGGAGCCATTGAAAGGGACTTGTATTTTGAAGATAAAGTTAATGGGTAATTTCCATTATAGATACATCTATAACAAACCTCCATAGAGACTGTGACCATGGTACTCAATCTAACCATTGTCAGGGTGACCTGAATCATGAGGCAGAAGGGAATTCTTTAAAATTGAAATTGCCCCCAGTGAAAGCTAAGCATCTCTTTTCTGTTCACTAATTCTTTACTATCCATAGATTAAATAACAAATAAATATATCAAGAGTGCCTGCTATGGACATGGAATTGAATTAGCCTTTTCACATGAGTTAGTTCATCTAATCCTTGTAAGAACTCTGCAAGGCACAAGAGATTGGCCACTTTTGAGTCAGGAAAGTCTAAAACTCTGATTGACTATGTGGCTAGCCATGGTCACCTTGTCAGTCAGTCCCAAGTTCAGGAGTCTTGTTACACTCAGTCTCCCAAGAAGTATAGCCTGGGCCTCTGGGTCCCTGACCTTGAGCTGCCCAGCAGGCCTACTCACTCAGCCAGCTACAGCTACCCGACCCTATTTGTAGGTCTGTAGAGCAGTGGACCGCCTGTGTTCTCCATCAGTATTAAAAGGGTCGTGGAAATTTCTTTTCCTTTTGAAAGTACCATGTGTCCCCAGGCAGTTAACTGCACACCTGCATACCCTGTGCAGCCATAGCAGTGAGTGCAGACTGGGACACAGGAGAGGATGGCTGGGAAGGAGGATATGCTATGGTGGTCTCACCTCACAGTCCGTACCACCATGTCAGACGTTGGCATTCTCCGCCCCTTGGCACTCTGGGGTCCTTACAGCGCATCAAACCTGAGGCCTTTCATTTCTAACATTTGTTCTTTCTGGACCATGGGGGTGAATGGGTGCTGTCTCCATTGAAAAGTTGAGTCCCTGTAATTCTTAATTTTTAGGTACAGGCTTTGATACTGAACATTAGGAGCAGGAGTTAAATTTTTGAGATATTTTGGTAAGCCATCGGCGTCTTGACACACCTTTTACTAGGTTAAAAAAGAAAGAAAGCATAAAAAGTTTAATAAGCTCCTGATTCAACCTGTGAGGTTCCCGATGTCCAAACTAATTTAGGACACATTTTAGGCTAATAGCCGTAGGTTTTTATTCATGTGATGGAGTTGGGATGGTTAATTTTATGGGCCAGCTTGGCTTGGCCATGCAACCCAGATGCTTTGTCAAACATGAGTCTAGATATTGCTGTGAAGGTATTTTTTTTTTTTTTAAGATAAAAATGAACATTTAAATAAGTAGACTTTGAGTAAAGCAGGTTACTTTCCATAATGTCAGTGAGCTGTGCCCCATCCAATCAGGTGAAGGCTAAGAGAAAAAAGACAAATTTCCCCAAGGAAGAGGGAATTCTGCCAGCAAGCTGCCTCTGGGCTCTGGCTACAATAGCAACTCTGGGTCTCCAGCCTGCCAGCCGACCCTGAAAATGTTTCACTTGCCAGCCTCTACAGTTCTGAAAATAGTTTTTCAATTTATTGAAATAAATCTTTCTTAAAATAAATCTCTCTTGACAGATAGATGATAGGTAGGTAAATAGGCAGATAGATGAAAGAAAGAAAGAAAGAGAGAAAGCAAACAAGAAAGAATCTATTGGTTTTGTTTCTCTGGGGAACCTTGAATAATACAGGAGCCTTTGTGAAATGGAGGACAACTGAAGGTAAAGGTGATAGATGGAAAAAACAGAAATGAGAGACCCCCACCTGGCTCTGGAAAGAGAGGGGACTACAGGTAGGACCTAAAGAAGCCATTTTCATGATGGAACATGGGACCTGACAGTGTTACTCGGCATCCTAAGAGACAGTGTTGGTACAGACCTGGGAGAGAGAAGTGTTCTCCTGAGAGGACCCAAGTTCAAGCACAGGGAGGAGTATTGGCCCTGGTAGCACTGCGGGAAGTGGGGCGATGATCTGGGATTTGCCCAGCAGAGCCAGGCCTAGCAGCAGGAGCCCCCAACCCAGTGGTGTCTCTACAACTAGACATCAGTGGGGGCTGGAGAGGGGAAGCATCATCCATGAACTTCCCGTGAGAATTCCTAGAACTCCAAGAAAGACCTAGAAGACACACTGAGGGCAGAGACTGATGTTCTGCTTTGTCCAGAGGGAGGCACAGAACCAGTCACACTGGAATAGCTATTAGTATTACTTCATATGTGTATTTTCCCATAGGTGGGTGGCCCTCAGGAAAATTCGGGATGCAAAGTAAAGAAGGCGTTGACTTGGGCAGAGCAGAGAGAAGAGAAAATATAGGAAATTTAAAAATTGGAAGTTAGACTACCCCCATCAGTAAGTAGGTCTATGACCCAAACAATGTCAAGGTTGGCAAACAATGCCAGTCCTCTCAGGGATTTGAATCCTGGGTGGCATGACATGTCAATTGTTGACCATGGATAATGGTCAACATGTTGACCATGGATAATGTTCCTGTTAGCAACATCCCTGGTCCTGTCACCTCAGGTCTCGAAGTCAGGTCTTACCTCAATTCCTTAAGCCATCAGATCTCTCCATTAAATTGTTTTTTCACAGAAGTTATCCAGGGTTCATGTCTTCAGCTTAAAAGGGAACCTGAAGAGCCATCAAGGACATGGAACATTGTACAATCAGAGCTAGAGGATAGAACATTCAGGCCAAAATGGTGAAGAGGCAGGGGCCCACCCTGATATGGGATGAAGGAGGGGCTCTTGTGATTTCTTGCATGTTTTCCAACTTCCACACTTAAATGCGGCCTTGATAGTGGCAGGCCTACCTAATAATCAAGTGTGGCCTGCAAGAAAAAGGAGTGCGTGAGTTTCCAATTTTCTAAAATCTCTGGTGCATGGCAGAAAGGGTTTCAGCTACGGCACTAATGAAATGTGTCTTACTAAGTGAAGGGTGGTCCTGTAGAAATGGACAGGGTCCTTTTGTAGTTCGGGTGATTTCTGCCTATTTACTTTCAAGCAAGTTAAAGAGAACCTAAATGTCCACCAAAAATAACGTTGAATCTTAGATTGCTATTGGATTTTTGGCATACGACTCGGATGGAGTTCAAAGTTGAAGCATATTATTATTAAAACTACTTCTATTCCCAACTATAGGAACAAATTTCCTCACAGCTTACAATTTTTTTAAAAAAGGCCTAAATCTAGTACTGAACTCTATTTCATTCAAGTAATCAATAATATTCCTCTATGCCAAAAAGAAACCAATAAAAGAGCCATATCATTGTAAGATATATTTCCAATAAATGTGTATGTTTTCTTACTGTTGATCAGAATTTAATATATTTCCATTTTTGGTCAATGGGGTAAATTGAGCCAAGATAAATATTTTGAAACTTTGAACTTTATGGCTCAAAAAATGATTAAGCTTAATGCATTACACATATTTCTGTGACGAAGAGGGGCATGGTGATAAATTTAAAAATCAAATATAAAATATATGACATTAAAATAAAATTCTGCAAAAGAAATAGAATAGGAAGGATATCTATTCAAGGAGAAGACTGAAAAATATTAAGTTCTGTTAAAGGAGTCAGCAAATGATGGCCTACAGAGCAAGTCTGGCCTGTCACCTGTTTTATTAAAATGTTTCATTAGAACACAGCATTTACATATTTTCGATGGCTGCATTTAATTCCAACAGCAGATTTGAATAAGTACAAACAGAGACCATATAAGCCCACAGACTCAAAAATATTCACCATCTGGCCATTTCTGAAGAAGTTTGCCAGTCCCCAGCTTAGACCAGTCCTGGCCCATTTCCTAGATGTCAGCGCATTTCCATCCTGAATACATAGTGATGCTTCACCTGAGATGCTAACCAGATGTGATGACAACCACGAATGTCTACCATCATGCACAGTATGGGAACATCCGGGGATTTTAATAGCTGGTAAGACATCACACAGACTGGTAGCACCTGTCCTGTTCACTGACTGCAGACCTGTGGACCAAGGAACCCCACTCAGAGGGCCACACTTTCTGGCCTTGAAATAAGGAGCAAGCTTAAAAAGCATAATGATTCCTTATCATTGTTTTCCTTTCACAGGGACCAGTCTAGCAGATGTCATCGTCATCAACTTTCCTTATTGATGTCATAGGAAAACAATTCCAAATGTTCATCATGCTAGACTGGTACTTAAATTTGGGGATTTTTAAAGATTTTCTTTCTTTATCCTTAGAGAGAGGGGAAGGGAAGGGAAAAAAGAGGGAGAGAAACATCAATCAGTTGGTTGCCTCTTATACAACCTCTTGGGTTGAGGCAACCCAGGCATGTGTCCTGACCAGGAATCAGAGCAGCGACTTTTCTTTGCAGGGTGATGATGCCCAATCCACTGAGCCACACCAGCTAGGGCAGACTGGTCTTAAAATTTTTGTACTCAATCTTAAGGCCATTAGATATTTCCTAGCATCACCTTTTTAGCATATGATGAACCTGGTACTTACCAACATCAACAACATCAGTGCTTGATGCATCTTAGTGACATTAAGATGAAAATAACTCCTGAAAAATATAAGAAGCTTCTGGACTAGATATGCCGCCAAATAGCTTTTAAGGCTTTAGGAGAAAAAATAAATAAAGAGGGAAGTTCAATCTTTTTGGGCAAATGCTGAAGTAAAGGAGGATGTTAAATAGAAAACAACCTGCTGTCCTAGGGAATGGTTCTCATTTAGCCCCTAATTGATGCTCTCTATGTTCACATCGAGAGAGAAAATCAATAGAAAATCTTCTTTAAAATAGACCCAGCAGTCAAACAGCTTGTCATCATTTGATGAAAGAGAAACACCAAAAATATAAAAAGCACCTGGGCCTTAGATGGTTGATGGCTTTCTGGTTAGCCTCCCATCATCAGCTGCCCTATCCCAAGGACTCGAAGCAGCCCTACAGAATTCCCATTAGCATGACGCTTCTCCTGCCCGTAGCACGGCACTGTCTTCAGCTGCCTAGGTTAAGGAGTCACACCTGGAACCAAAAGACCTTGTGAAAATGCTCTGTTCAGGCCAATCTTGCACCAATATCTAGGCAGCAAGAACCAGCCAGAAGCCCCAGAATAGATTTCACTTTTCCATTAGCTGGAGGTTCCCTTTAACTGGATATTGCAGACGCAAGAGAATTAATTCAGAATGGCACAGTCCATGTGGTGACCGCTCCTGGCCACTCTCAGAGTCTCATGCAGGCCCCGTAAGCTTTTTCATCACCATTCTGTGGTCAGAGCCCCTCCCATCTTCCTTGCCACCGTGGAGTGGCCATACCATTTGCATAACTAAGAAACTAGGTCTCTCTCTGGACAATGGCTGTGCTCCACCTAGTTCCCTCCCCCAAATTCCGGAGCTTCTGTTCATTCTCTTATACTTCCAAAATGCCTGGGCCTTCTTGTTCCCTGAGATGTGACTCAGCATCTACCTAGAGAGGCCAGTCCCGGCCCTGCCACACACGTCTTGTGCTTCAGTTCTCTCTTGTCAGTGTTGTATGCAGCACTTTCCAGTTTCATTGTCAGTTGTCCTGATAGTTCAGCACCTATTGACATTAGACATTTGGCTTCAAGTTGGAGGCCTGCCCTGCCCTTTTCGACACCCTGAAGCACAGCGAGAACCTTCTTTATTGTCTGTCCTTCCAGTCTTCTCCATCCCAGGTCATCTGAGCTCACTTTTTTCTTTCCCTGATGAATATGACCATTGTCCTGGCTGTCATAGCGGCAGGCTTTATTTAGATAGAATTTTATATAACAACCACTTACATAACACTATGTGCTAGGCAATGCTCTAGGAGTATTAGAAATATTAACTCTTTTAATATTCATGATTATATGAATTCATATGAAGTAGGTACTATTATGTTCCCCATTTTACATATAGAGAAACTTAAGCATGAAGGAGTTAAGTAAGTTAAATAGGTTAGTTTTCATTAAACAGCTTTGGTTCAATAGATGCGATTGAATTGGATGAAGAAGTATAGTAGCCTATCATGTATTAAGCAGGTGCTTTACTGAAGTCAGTCATTCTGTGTGGTGTCTTAGAAATAGCACAGCTTCTGGAATCACATAACCAACTGAGTTCAAGTCCACCACTCCCCGCACAAAGGGTAGAGATAATAATGCCCACCTCTTGGAGTTGTTGTGAGAACTAAATTGAGGGAGCCTGCTTCAGTGCCTGACATAGGTGTTGAGTGAATGTCAGTTACTGTTACTACTGCTGTCACTGATGTTAGGATCAAAGCATTGCTGGCTCTCTAGGAACTCTGAAGAACTATGCCCTTAGCTTGCGGAGCTCACTGATATTGACCTTCCCAGAACCCCCCTGCTCCTCATCTCCTCCCCTCTCCCTGCCCCATGCCTGCATCCCTTATCTCCTGCATTCTGTTGAGCTCTGCTTGTACAGAAAGAGCCTCAGTGAAGACTTCAGAGAAACCTAAGCAAGTTCTTATATCACAGGCTGCCTTGAGCCAGTCATCTTCAAGTTTCCCATTCGCCTGACTCATCCAAACAGTTTTGTTAGTGGGATTGCACTTTGGGATGAAGGCAATTGATCTTTCAAAGGGGCTGAAGTTTATAGAAGGATAGTTGAAAAGTATAACACAGCAGAGCCCTTGAGGCAGATCCCATGTGTCATCGTTCATTATCAAGGAGAAAGATGCTGACCGATGACCACAGGTACCAAGTGCCCCGGGGACTCTCAGCAAGTCCTGCTCAGGAATCATCCACATCTTCACTAACACAGTGTGCACATGGAGTGATGGTGCCTAAAACACATTATTAAAGAGGAGATGATCCCATATGCTGGAGCCTTGTGTTAATGGGAAGCCTAGAATTTCCTCTGTTGGCATTACCTCCCTTGGGAAGGGATTAGGTTTGGCAGTCTCTTGGGGTCCTTCTCCATCCTGCATTCATTCATTCATTCATTCCATCCATGTGCATCAGACCTGAGTTTGAATCCTGGATCGGCCACTAATTTGCCAGGTGATCCTGGGCAAGTTATTTAACCATTTTGAATTTGGGAGGAAGATGATTCTCCAAAAGATTATTATGAAGAAAAAGAGAGAGAAGATATGTACATCACTTAGCAACACCCAGCCACAATAACTGGTAGCTATTATTATGTTGTTTTATTATGAGGTGGTTAAAAAGCTATTTCCTTTATAAAATATTCAGCACAGTATTATTGCCTATGAGCATGAAGGCTTTTTCTCAATTTTTGTCAATTTGTAATTTTTTTTTTTTAGCACAGCAGAAATCATTTCATTTTGGTAATTAATTCCATAGTTTCTTTTTCAGTTTTGACCTGAGGCAGTTAAAGATATCACGACTTGGGAATTAAAAATGACAAGACTTGTGCATCCTCTGAAAGATTTTCTAGGATTGCTCAGTGAATGTGTGAGGGTATTAAGATGCAAATCATCATTTAATAACCTTAAGTGTTTATTACTTTAAGTTTTAGTGCCATTGGCACTGAAAAATGTGCACTGCAAACTATAGCTTCAGAACAAATATCAGGTAAACATATTTGTAGTCTATCACATTATACATTTCTTATTTTCTCTGTCCTCCAATTGCTGAGAGACATTTTTAGCTTTGTTTTATTGTTTTCTTTTAAGCTTGAATGACTATAGATTTGTCTTATGTTGACTGTTCAGCACTTGATTTTCTTAAACTTGGTGTGCCCTTTAATCTGTAATTAAGATCTTTTATTTGGGGAAAACCTTTTTCTACTCTAGTAGAATTTCCAACTTGAGCGTGCATCAAAATCACCTAGAGAGCTTGTTAAAACAAATTGCTAGCCTCAACCCAGAGTTTCTGATTTAGTAGGTCTTGGAAGAGGCTCTAAAATTTGTATTTCTAATAAATTCCCAAGTAATGATGTTGGGTTAAGGATCCAACTTTGAGAACCACTGTTCTAAAATATCACTACATAGTGATTTCTTAGTGCTTTCATGTTGCCCTTTTTCAGGAACACCAATTATATGAATAGTAGACCTTCTTTACCTGTCTTCCATCTATTCCATCATGTTATGTCTCATCAAGTCTAGTTCCTCTTCACTTTGCTTTATTTTCTCTAGTCCATTCTCTGTGTCCTTGACTAGGTTTTCAGCAATGTCCTTTCTCCTTTTTGCTACCACTCGTGAATTTCTGTCCAAGTTCTTTGTGTTTCATTTCTTTCCTGAATTCTGCCATTTCATTCTTTACCTGATTCTGTAGTTTTACAGTCTCTTCTTCTTTGGAATTTTTCCTTCCAGTCTGAACTTTTTGTCTGGCTATTGTTTGTAATGTTCTTGTTTCTTCTTTTTGACTTGAAGTGTCTTTACAAAAATTATGTGATGGTTTCTTTGACGTGTTCTACTTTTTTTGAATAGACAACTTTCTTCCTGGATCCACCCTTTGTGGAAATATTTATGTGGCGAAGGAGCTTGTAAAATAACCTGAATAGAATAGCAGTTAACCTGAAATTTAGGTCTGCTACCACAGAGCATTTTCTGAAGGGCACACAAGAACTCGCCTGTACTTACAGTGAGCTCTGCATCCACATTATGTGAGTGTGGGTGCACATGAGTTGTTAGCATTAACTTTTCTAGCTGTCTAAGAGCCGAGGCTCTGGGGAAGCTTACCACCTATACTTTCTTCTCATCCTGCCGTGGTGACGGCTTGCTTCTTTTTAACATGGCTCCCTGTGTGTTACCTTATTCAGCTGCCTCTGTCCTACATATCATGCTGTAAAGCAGGCTGGGCGGCTCCCACAGCCCGCCAGTACCGCTGCCTTGCTGGGGTTGTTACTGTCCTCTGGCGCCTAGGGGCCAGCTAGCTTTCAGTATATGGGACAGTCACAGGCCAAGAAGAGCTGTTCCCTCTGAAATTCCCAAAGGGTTCTGATGAACAGCAGTCAGCTATATGAGTGGGTTTTCCCTAAGTAGAGAAGTGGGTGCGGGGCTTTCAAGTTAGGCTGGATATTGTATGCAGAATACATGATAAGCCTATTCTGTGTACTATTGGGTCTCTGTTTGGAAAGACCCAGTTAGCTCCACCACTTTCACTGTTGTGAAAGGGGCTAATCCACATGAAACCCCATCTTTCTCTTTCTGATATCCCCTAGATACCCTGAAACATGGCCTAAGAAATAGTGATAATAGTATTGAAGTTACCAGGAGCGCTAATCAGGAGCTAGGCATGGTGAATAAGTCACCTATGACCCTCTCACTTAAATGGAATTATCTTCATCTCTACATATAATCATCCACGTGAACCCATATTTTACATGGTTATCATCATGGTAATACTCATTTTTTATATACTACTCTTTTACTTAAATACATCAGTTTTTATATACATTTCCTATACAATAGTCCTGGTTGAATGCCTATTTAATACCCTATCCAGATACTGCACCACAATTTGTTAACCCATTTTTGTGATTTTAAACATTAGTATTTCCGCTCCCAATTTTATTTTGCAACTACAGACAGCGTTCCCATAAATATCTTTATACAGATGCCCTTTTGCTTCTGGTTATTTTCTTAAGAAAATCTCTAGGAGTGGAACTCTTGGCTTTAAGGCTTTGTATATATTTTTCACTCTTCTTAAATAGTACCATATTGTTTTCTCACAGAATCGTACGAACTTATTCTGCCATCAGCAATCAACGTCAAGTTCAGTACAAACTCCAATGTTAGATTCTCTCATTTAAAAATTGTTTCCTACTTTGCTGAGAATAAAACCATGTTTTGCTGTAGGAGGGTAAACTGTATCAATAATTTTGAATGTTTCCCTCTGGTTGCTTTCAAAGAGTCAGTTAACCTCTTGAGATGACTGGGGTCGTGGTGGTGAGTTTGTGATGCTGAACCCAGGCTTGCTCTTGAGGATGAACTGAATGGAGTTTTCTCCCAGCAAGTTTATTTAGCCTTGAAATAAACTGTTTATGCCAAACAGTAGCTTGGCATAAAACACCATATCCATCCATCTTCTCACCCCCTTGGGGAGATAAGAGATGGAATCAAGTACATATTGATCGAGGTCATGGCACTCAAGTTATGCATAAGATGAAGAGAAAGATTCCCCCCATCTTAGCCTCCCTGGGTTGCAGTGATTCACTGAGGCAGGGGGTAAACAAAAGGAAAAAGTACATCATCTCTGGCTTTAGTTTCAAACACTTTGCTGGTTTTTTCATGAATGTTTTAGCATGTGGTGGTTACACTTTCATGTACAGAGCACCATCTGACTTGTATTGACCATGGCAAGACGGAGTGTTCATTTCCACTGTACACTCTCAGGACGGCTGCGAATGCATCAGGCCTTGGCAGATGCTCAAGTTGAAAACACTGACTTAGTGTCATTGGCTGCAAAACTTGGGTAGCTCATTTTCACTCACCCCTGGTTATAATCAAACAAACAAACAAACAAACAAACAAAAACAACTAAGAAGCAAAGCCTGGCTTGTCTTGTAGATCTAAATATGTAGTGAGATAGTCATCCAGCCTTCCTAAATAAAATGAGTATATTGGTAGTTGGTTCCTTTTTTTTTTTTTTTTAATTTTTAAAAAATTATTTTTAGAGAGAAGGAAAGGGAGAGAGGTAGAGAGGGAGAAAGACATCAATGTATGGTTGCCTTTCACCTGCCTCCAGCTATGGACCTGCCTGGAGACCTGGCTTGCAACCTGGTTATGTGCCCTGGCTGGGAATCGAACCAGCGACCTTTGGGTTCACAGGCCAGTGCTTTATCCACTGTGCCACCAGCCAGGGCAGTAGTTGGTTCTTATAAGGCACATGATTGGAGAGGACAAAAGCATTGAATAACATGGCTCCTTTGGAAGAGCAAAAGACTGTCACCCACTTTAGGGAGCGCCTGGATATCTCATCTCCTCCCTATTCCAGCAATGGCCTCCCAGGTGCCACACATGTCACCCACTTTTTATCCTTATTGCCATTACATGTGTGACTCTTTAGGTACTTTTAATCTGCTTATTTCATCAAAGAAAAAAATTCATAACACATTTTAATCCAACCTACCTCCAGGCCAAATCTCACAAGATAAAGATGTATTTTTACCGTTAAAAATGGTGGCAAACTATACATAACATAAAACTTACCGCATTAACTATTGTAAATGTATAGTTCTGTAGCATTAGTGTACATTCATATTTTTGTGCAATCATTGTGATTTTCCATCTCTAGAAGTTTTTTAATCAGACCAAACTGAAACTCTTTATCCATTAAATAGCAACTTGACATTCCTACCCCACCCCAACCCCTGACAACCAACATGCTATTTTCTCTGTGTCTGATCAAAAATGCCTGGCTTTTGCCTTTATTTGTGAAGGTTTTTGCTGTGGTATAAAATTCTAGGTTAGGTTTCTTCTACCACCTTGAAACTATCTTTCTACTCAATCACTTTTCGCATTGCTGTTAGGGAATCAGCTGTCTGCTCTTCCTTTAGGTAATCTACCTTTTTTTCTCTAGATGCTTTTAAGATTTTCCCATTATTCTTTATCTTTAGTTTTACTAAAATGTACCTAGGCATGACTTTAAAATTTTTCTTACACATTGTTGGACTTACGAATCAGTATATTGGGATGGATGTCTTTCATTATATATACCTTGGGATATCACAGGTGGTAAATGCTGGTGACTGGTTACAATATAAACCCTCTTATATAAATAATCAGGACTCACTGGCTTGTAATTCCCAGGGGAATGATCCTAATGAAGTATGGATGTCTTAAACTTTGTAAAACTTGAAACATATAACTATACATTTGCTAATAATGTAATGGAGGACTAAGGTGTTTCCTTGATTATGGATTCAGTGGAATTCTACATAAAATATATTCATAATCTATATACAAGTTCAATTGAAGCCTCTTTAAATTAGAGCAAGAAGGTAAAGATATTTGCAAAGCATAATAAGAGAAGAATTTTAGTTTATTCAGGTTTCCCAGCCTTTTACAACTTTCTTGGCCATACCTAATTTAGTCTACCCAGTTTTCCCCAGACTTTCAATTTTACTTTAATGGAACAATCCTCTTTCATTTCACACACCTTTCATTACTTTTCCATAATATTTAGCTAAATTATGTATAACCAGAGTAAACCTAATTAGATACTGATTCTTGATACAGCTCAAAGGGCAGAAGCGGAAATTATTCTGTGTGCTGAGAGTAGGCCCCATTCTGCATCCTGGGTTTATATCTAGATGACTCCTACATCAAAAGTATAACCTGATGGTGTCCAAGCCTTATGTTAATGGCCTCTTTTTAGATTTCTCCACATAGGTGGGAGCCCCTACAGTTTATTTCATAGGCCTTGCCCCCAGCAGAGTTGCCAAGAGAGAAGCTACAGGTTAGCTGGATTCAGCTGAAACCTGGGCAAAATGCACCTCCGTACTTGCTTGTGTCCTTGAATTCTCATTTTTGCAAATGTTTTAGCTTTGAAGATTTCTCTCCCTCTCTTTTTTTAAATTGTTGTTGTATGACATCCATCCCCTTTTTGCTCCCAGATTTCTCTTTTTGTTGTTGTTGTTGTTTTCAGGAGATGGTACTTTAGAGTATGCAGCCCATCATATTGCTGGAAATGGCAATCGGCCGGTACATGTTTAGGGTCACGACATGACCAGGATGCAGTGGTATAGTCTGTTGGACCGCTTTCTCAGACCAAGCCTGGCATTTCTGAACCTCGCAGTGGCTGAAGTCATAGCAAGAGCCGGTGAATGAAATTGGTAGCTCGTGCCAATCTGAGAACCTGCATTTAACCATTAACAGCTTTGAACTCTCTCAAAATAGCAGACTCCTGTCTCTCATGTGCATGTTTCATTAATGGCTTGGCCAATTTATACTTAATTACCCCAAATGATAAACGTCAAGCTTATTTATATTCTGGGCCAGCAATGAAAAATTCATCCCTTTAGCACTTAGTGCTCTGCATGCTTTTCCTGTGATCATTAGGCTTCATAGAGTTTGCGAACACTGTAATTCTAATTAGAATGTAGTTACCAGCATATTTAAAGTATAAATCTTATTGGCAACTACAGGGACTGAGGAAAAACATAAAACAATGAATTTTCACCCTGCCTATTACATAGATCTTCTCAGTGTGGCCATCTAATCAGAAAGGAACTGACATATACACATGCAATAGATAGGTTCTTTATCTTAACTCTTGATAAACCAGCTGCATTTCTCTAACAGATAAATTTGGAGAATTGGTTCTATAACTCACTCTATAATAAAACACTTAATAAGTTAAAACCAGATTGAAATCACAGTGTCTGCCCATAAAATAATCCAAAACAATATTGGATCATTTTGAGTGAGTAACCCAGTTTGAAGAAGCTGAGCATGATTTTGCATTTTAGACATTTAATAGAGTTTCGCCGAGATTAGAAAACACAATCTCCCGGTAGCTTACGTGGGGGCTGACAGGGGTTCAGCCATTAATTCAACACGTATTTAATGAGTGGCTAATATGTCACAGCATGGAGGCCCAGCATTAGGGATTCAGAAATGAGCAGAACCAGACACAGCCTCAGCATTCACAGAGCTCATAGCCTAGAAAGGAAATAAATAAGTTACCGCACAATTCTCATCAAGGCAAGTACTGAACAGGAAAGATTCAGTGTAGAGGACTAAAGAACTCAAAGGTGCCGGCCTGCGAACCCAAAGGTCGCAGGTTTGATTCCTCAGCTAGGGCACATAACAAGGTTGTAAAACAGGTCTCCAGTCAGGTCTGTGGCTGGAGGCAGATGAAAAGCAACCATACATTGAAAAAAAAAAAAAGAACTCAGCCCTGGCTGGTGATGCAGTGGATAAGGTGCTGGCCTGCAAACCCAAAGGTTGCTGGTTCGATTCCCAGCCAGGACATATAACCAGGTTGCAAGCCAGGTCTCCAGCCAGGTCTGTACCTGGAGGCAGGTGAAGGGCAACCACACATTGACGTTTCTCTCCCTCTCTTCCCCTCTCCCTCTCCCTCTCTCTGAAAACTAATAAATAAAATCTTTGAAAACAAAGATAAAGAACTCAGAAGCCAGAGGGGTTGGAGGCAGACCAGGGGAAGAAGAGAAGGAAGGGGTGGGGACAGGGGGTGCCAGGGGCCTGATCTGGTCCTGATCAGGAACTTCAGATGTTTAATTCATTCAGCAAGTATGTACTGAGCACTTTCTCTGTTCAGGCCCTTCTAGTCTTGGAAGGTTCTCCAGAACAGTGAGCAGGGTCCCTGCCCTTATGTGCTTGTAATCGGGGAGGAGTCTTGTCTGACAGCTTCTGCGGGAGCCCAGGTTAGGATGAGGTTGGAGATTGCAGAAGTGAGAAGAAAATGGATTTGAGGGAGAGCTCTGACGCCTTCTCCAAATGGAAACTTTCCATGGCCTCAAGACTCCCCGATATGCATTCTCATAGTTCTTTAACTTTTTCTGTGCTATGACACCTGATGGGTTGTAACTATACAACCAGCTATCCAAATATTTCCTTAATATTTCTTTCTACTCTTCTCCACTGGTAAGGCTTCACGAAACCAGGAAGTTGTTATATTCCCTGAGTTTACAAAGCCACTCTTGGGTGTCTCTTAAGAAATCTCATTTTAGAGGACGCTGTCTTTTGGCCCCTTGCTGTGTGCCCAGGACCTGGCTCAGTGGATACTCAACAAGTAACTGCTAATTGGAGGAATGGATTGGCTATTAGGGAATGAGGGAGGGATCCAGGATGACCCTCAGGTTCCCAGCTCACCCTCTGAGGGGAAGGGTGGTCCCATTTATGGAATTAGAAGATAGTAGTAAAAACCCATGACAACAGATTTGGTTTTGTACCTGTTGGGCCCAAGGTGCCTTAGAAGTGGCATGTCAGGTGGGATGCTGGTTAGAGGGCATAGGATAAGCCTTGTGGTTAAAAATTTCAAGTTCCCTCGAAAGAGCTCCTGGAACATCAAGTTGAGACATGAAAAGAAGGATTTGCTACCCTAGCATAAGTGGGGGCTAGCCGGTAGGTAATGCATATTTCACTTCATAAAAGCTTGGAAAAGTGTAAATCCTTAGAAAGGTCCTAGAGAAATAAGGCCTAATTTGGACAAGGCAGCATTCAGCGTGAGGACAGTTCAGTTGAGCAGAAGCAAATGTGAAAGACGATGCTGTATTTATTCTTAGAACTCTAAACAGACAGCTCTTTTTTGAAAATTAATTTATTGTTGTTCTATTATGATTGCTCCATCTTTCCCCCTTTGCTCTCCCCTGCCCTGGCCATCCTATCCCCTCTTCCACAGTTGGTCTCCACCTGTTGTCCATGGGTCATTTATACTAGTTCCTTGACTAAACCCTTCCCCTTCTTTACCCGCTTCTTCCCCACTCCCCATCCCCCTGGTCACTGTCGGGCTTAAACAGTCAGCTCTTAAAGTCAAGATTCAAAGCTACTGCACCATGCTTTTCAATTTCTTGAATTCTCATTTGGGGGCAGGAACAAGTGGCCTAAAGAAGGCAAACTTTCAGCATCTCCTGTTGGGAGGGCCAACACATCTGCCATGTAGATGGGCTGCTCCGGCCTGGGCTGGTAAGCTATCCTGCCATCAGCGTTTCTAGGAACCCTGCCTGAGGTCTGGATTGCTCTCCGAATCCTCGTAAAGGCACAGAGAAGATTCTGCTGCCTATACTTCAAAGGCAGCATTAGCAGGGGAGTATTTAGGAATGCGTTAATAAGGGAAGAATTGAAGAGGCCTGTTGTTTACAACAGTAGAAGTAAGATGTGAAATAATTAAGGAAAGAGAATCTAATTTATTCCAAAGAATGGTGCCAGTTGCCTCAGCTCTCTAGTCAAGCAATTTCCAGAGACTCCTCAGAACCAAACCACACGAAGACATCTGCCTTTTCCAAGGTTGCATGGCTTTCAGGGGATTTGGGCAAGCAGAGGAGTGAGTGCCTCACACTCCAACCTCTAGAGACATGAAGAAATGGCCTTGTAAAGTCAGGAAGTGTAACAAATTCCAAACAAACGAATTCACTTGAAAAAGTCTTTGCGGCAGCTGCGCCTCTCAGAGGCAGTCATAAAGCACTAAACTTGTTATGTTGCTTATAATCAATTTAGCCATCATCCGTAACTTCGGGAAAAAATATATAGACCATGCAGTAGGAAGGGTAAGTCGTGGGCATTGTGTATTAGCAAAA
The DNA here is from genome assembly GCA_004026585.1 of Noctilio leporinus. NCBI lineage: Eukaryota > Metazoa > Chordata > Mammalia > Chiroptera > Noctilionidae > Noctilio > Noctilio leporinus. The sequence goes on along the minus strand of PVIW01002360.1, from coordinate 7,279 downwards.
AGAAGTGCTTTTCTTTTCACCTTTTATAAATCTTCTATGTATTACATTTTGTCCCTCATGTTTAAAAACTTCCTTAGGGAACTAAAGTTTGTTGTATATTTTCATGTAAATAATATCTGTGCAATTTAGTTATTTGGTATTTATGTCAGCTTGCTAAAGAGAAAAGGGAAGGCATCGTGTAAGCACAGATTTGAAAGAGGGAGGGAGCCCAACAGGAAATGGGTAAAACAGGATCATGCAAGGGTGAGTCTTTGCCAGGGGAAACGAAATCTGTGCCTGAGACATGGGTACATTGTAGTTGGAGTTAGCAAGGTAGTTGGTGGAACAATGTTGGGAATTTCAGAATGGGTAGAACCATAGAGTTTGAAATGATAGAAAGTGTGGGAAGGTGTGAGGGTGTGTTTCTGTGGATGGTTTTGTTGTTGAACAAGATGGTTTATTGAGTATGCGACACAGCGGGCTGGGGTCTTGGAGTCAGATTTACCCTGGATCTCCCATTTAATAAGTCTGTCACTACTGGCCAGTTGGTGAGCATCTCTGAGCACTACTTTCTTCAACTGAAAAATGGGAATGAGTGGTATGTGGCTCATAAAGCTGCTGAAGGATTAGGAGGAAAAAATGAATGAACTGTATCCATCATTGTGCCTGTCACATGGTTAGGAGGATGTCAATGATGAGGACTTTTGCTGCTTTTACCATAGTAGTCTGCAGGCCACAGCCTCTGGCTCTGATGGCTATCGCACCTAGTGGGACAGGTGGGAAGCCATACGGGGTCCCTGCAGGTGTGGTAGAGGATGACATTTTCTGTGACAAGGACATCACTTCTAATTACATTCTTAAAAGGATTCCAGCTACACTTTTGATCGCAGCAGAGGATTTTCTAAGCATGAGAGGAGATCATTAAAAGCTGCTAGATAAGTTTTGCAGGTGGTACTCAAGGGAAATAGAGACCAAATAAATGTACTGACTGTTTTTTGAGGAGAAAAAGAAAGGCATCCACTGAGAGTAAGATCACATTATGTCCTTGTAACTTTGAAAAATAAACACACAACTTGGAAAACCAAATGCATTCAGATTCATGCCAAGACACATAACAATTAAACTTTAAAAATGAAAGAAAAAGCCCTGGCCGGTGTGGCTCTATAGATTGAGGGCTAACCTGCAAACCAAGGGACTTCTGGTTCAATTCTGGGTCAGGGCATGTGCCTAGGTTGCTGGCCAGAGGCAACCACACACTGATGTTTCTTGCCCTCTTTCTCTCTCCCTTCCCTTTCCCCTCAAAAATAAATTAATAATTTTTTTTTTTTTTTTTTTAATGAAAGAAAAAGAAAAAGTCTTTAAAGCAGCCAGAGAAAAACAATGCTTTTCCTATATGGGAAGGTCAATTCAGATGACAGCAGATTTCTTATCTGAAATAATGGAGGCCAGAAGGAAGTGGCACCATATTTTTTCCAGTGCTAGAAGGAAAGAACTGTACATTGTAAATTCTATATCTGGGGAAACTATCCTTCAGGAATGAAGGGGAAATCAAGAGCTTCTCAGAAGAAGGAAAACTAAAGGAAGTTGTAGTTGGCAGATATATCCTTGAACATTGGCTAAAAGAGGTTCTTCCAACATAAATAAGATGATAAGAAAAGGAATTTTTGAGCATCAGAAGGAAGAGAAAGCCCAGGCTGGTAGCACAGTGGATAAGGCACCGACCTATGAACCTGAAGGTTGCTGGTTGGATTCCCAGCCAGGGCACATAACCAGGTTGCAAGCCAGGTCTCCAGCCAGCTCTGTAGCTTGAGGCAGGTGAAAGGCAACCATACATTGATGTTTCTCTCCCTCTTTGCCTCTCTCCTTTCCTATCTCTCTGGAAATAATAAAATATTTTTTAAAAAAGAGAAGAGAAGGCATTGGAAAGAGCAAATATAAAGCTGTGCACAATAGACTATCCTTATAACTCATATATGATGATGGAAACAAAAAAATATAACACTACCTGATACTGAAAGCAATGATATTTAAAAGTGGAAAAGGAAAAAGGGACCTAAGTGAAATTAAGGCTTCCTCACACTAGGCTTGAATTGGGAATATAGAAATCCCAAGAGACTGTGATGAAACCCATATGTGTGCTGTGATACCCAAAACAACCACTAGAAAAAAATACAGAGATACACTCAAACACCCCCTAAGTAAATCAAGATTGAATCCTAAAGGGAATGCACAAGAAGACAGGAAAAGAGAAAAGGAACGAGAACCAAAAGAAACAACAGCAGAAGGAACTGTTGATGTATCTGCAAAATCTGGGGGAAATCTCTTCCTGGAGTTTTGAAAAGTTCTGCACCTTCCTGGCAAAGCAGAGCCCCAGTGCGACTCTGAGACAGCAACTTCTCGCTGTCTGAAAGGTCCACTTAAACCACAATCACCCAGAAGGAAGATGTGGTTCCCTAAGGAACCCGGAGTACTCTGAACTTAGCAGCCACCTGAAAACAAATCTAAAGAGCTTGCTTTCCATTATCACTGGGGAGTGAGCCAGGCACGGAGATCAGCAGAACCAAGAGTACAAACCGAAACGCCCGCTTTGGGAAAGGAGGGTGTCATGAGGCTGCCAACTTTAGATCTCTTGCACTCGTCCAGGGTGACTGTGGCTGGTGAAAAAGCCGAGATGAGAGAACTGACCAGGAGTCAGCAATGTCCGGGTCAATGTTTAAGAACTAGCTCTCCAGGGATTCAAGAAAAAATGGATTTATTGCATTTGCCCATCTCCACAGTGTAGATGCTCCCACCATATATGTTTCCAAGCTACCAACAGACCATTGCTGAATGCCGCATAGGGGAGAAATGCTCACCATCAACGCTTCTAAGCCAGCACAAGCCTGACCCAGCACACCATGGACTGCGGCGGAGCAGTGTTTCCAAGAACACCAGGAAGAGGCCCCTGCCCTTCAAGATCTCAGAGTCTAACACAGAAGACAGGAAAGCCTGGACCATAACCTGTGTGGGGAAGGGTGCAGCTGAAGGCAGGGAAACAGGAAAAGGACGCTGCAGTCATACTCTAGGCAAGGATGGGGCCCCTGACTCGGTAGCCATGGGAACAGAAAGACACACATGGATGTGAGAGCAATCTTGGCCTTGGATGGGGGTTGGGGGAGTTGGGGGAGTCATGTGATGCTACAGTTGGATGGATGGATGCTGGTGGTCTTCCCAGGGACAGCCCAGGGGATCCGCAGCTCACAGAGAGAGTGCCGTGTGAACGAGTGTGAGGGCCTGTGGGGTCCCCCAGTGCGACCAGAAGAGAGAGGGGGCTGGGTAGGAAGTACAGAACAGATATAGCCAAGAACATCTTAATGCCTCTGTCCAAAACTGGGCTCTAGGTCATTCAGAAGAATGCAGACATAGTTATTTACCACTTAAATTTGGGAAACTCTTTGCTTGCATTTTATTGTTCTGATCTCTCGGCCATCATGAAGTATGGGGAGCCCATGTTCCAATTCTGTAGCTGAAGAAATGGATGCTCACTGAGGTGGTTATCATGTCCTCCTTTCCATCGATGGCCTTCAAAATCCACCTTGGAGCTTGCTTTCCAGGCAGGTTCACGCAGAGGGGCAGTCTTGATCCTAGATGTCATTTGAATATGCCAGAGTGCTAGAGGACCTGTCTGTGGCTCAAAAAAGTAGACTAGAGGCTGAACGGAATTCTCCCCTAGGTTCTCAGATCTGTAATCATCATAAAGCTTTTATGCCTGAGTTCGGAGGCAAATGCCTCTTTGTCGGATGTTTCTGGGTTTATTGTGTGGTAATGGCCTTGGCACTGAATTGTTTATGCAGAATTGTATTTGCTTCCCTAAGACCACAGTCTATAGATTTCTGTTTTCTTCTCTCCAATTATATACAGGGTTTTCAGGCCAAGGTGTGTATGGATGTATGAGAGCCCATGAATCTATTTCAATGGAACAAGGCCAAGGAAAATCACTTCCTATGCTGCGTGCACCTCCAATGATAATATAAAAGCCCTTCTCTCCATCCCTTTAGTTTTGACCTTGGGACAGTCTCCCAAGAACTTATTAAAGAGTCCCTAGCATGGTGTTACTGGGTGCTGAAAAACACTCCATGAATGCTTGTTGCATTTACAATTTCATCAGGAAAAGCAAGCACACTCCATTTTGTTTCTAGCCAGACTTTGTTCTTGCTTGGATACCTTGTACAAAATTCCCTGACCTCTCTGGGCTCCTCTGTGAGGATGACAGCAATCAGGGACCCCTGTGACATGTTTCTCAGCGTGCCTGGGGGGCTGAGCAGTCAGGAGCTGGACAGGTCCTCTGTGCTGAGCTCCACCGATGTTGGGAAGAGTGAAGGACGGTGATTGTGTTCCGGGGGCACCATGCCCTTGGACTTAGAGGGCAGCTGGGGAGGAGAGGAAGGGAAGGGACAGCAGAGGAGTTTGCCCTTCGTTAGACAAGTACGCACGGGGGAGAGGCTGACGTCTGCAGAGACATCCCTCTCTCCTTGCTCGCCAGCCAGACTTTCTCCTGGCACCATGTCTGCTGAGGATGGCTTCTAGTTTCCCACCCAAGTCAGCTCTAAGCATTACCAGATAGGGTTTCACTTTTAGAAAAGGAAAACCTACCTCAGCTGACCAGCTTCATTCATTTTTAACTCATGGTCTGTCAAACCTGCTGCCTCATGTATTTCTCTGCCCAGAGCCTTTTCAGCAATAACAGGCCATGAGGTGACATCGTCTGTGGCCCACGCATCTGTGACTTTCTTTCCTGGGCACTAGTGTCCCTCTTCCCCGTGGAGTGTGTTTCCAGTCAGATTTCTATGGAGGGCATACAGCGTTGAGTTGTATTCCAGCGTGGTGGGCCCCCCATAAATGCTTTGTCCTCAGACACTGCTGGGTGGGGGACAGAGGTGGGTGTTTGGTCCTGTTTCTCAGGTGTGTGCTCCCAGGTAAGCTGGTGCGGTTGGCTTCTGTGTGCAGGGCCCCGCAGTCCTTGGCAGGAGGCAGGCCTGTGTGTATCAGAGAGATGACCCAGCCAGAGGTCCCCAGTGCTCCCCTCTCATTTGCAGTCCCTGGCCCTTCATCCAAGTCTCAATTAGGCCCTCTGGTCTGGTCTCCTGGGACTGTCCCCAAATGAAGGTGTCAGCCAGGGTAGCAGAGGGTCTGGCTGTTAGGGTGGGACCACAGAGTTTGGGCTTCTTTATCCAAATGCTTCATTTGTCCAGTGCCAGCCATTTTTTAAAGAATATGGTATTTCTCGCCCTGGCTGGTGGTTCAGTGGATTGAGGACTGGCCTGCAAACCCAAGTGTCACTGATTTGATTCCCAGCCAGGGCACATACCCAGGTTGCAAGCCAGGTCTCCAGCCAGGTCCGTAGCTGGAGGCAGGTGAAAGGCAACCATACATTGATGCTTTTCTCCCTTTCTCCTTCTCACTCTTCCCCTCTGTCTAAAAATAATGAATAAAATCTTAAAAGGAAAAAGAAAAGAACGTGATATTTCTCTGCAGCAGTAGTTTTAATGGCCATGTGACAAATCAAGAACAACCCAGATCTTTTCATATTCTTTCCCCCTTTAAAATTTTATTTTATTTTATTATTTTTTAAAATTTTATTATTTCCAGAGAGAGAGGAATGGAGAGAGGAAGAAAGAGAGAGAAACATCAATGTATGGTTGTCTTTCACCTGCCTCCAGCCAAGGGCCTGGCTGGAGACCTGGCTTGCAACCCGGTTATGTGCCCTGGCTGGGGAATCGAACCAGTGACTTTTGGGTTCGCAGGCCAGCGCCTTATCCACTGTGCTACCAGCCAGGGTTAAAATTTTATTTTTTAATTACAATTTACATTCCGTATTATTTTGTATTAGCTTTAGGTGTGCAGCACAGTGGTTAGACAATCGCATACTGATGGACTGCATTTGCAAATTTCTCACGGGAGGGTATGGTGGCTGGAGCCTATGGTGGCCAGAGCTCTAGCCTCCCCTTCTCTTGATCATACATCTCGGAAACCACCGACCGGCCAGGGCTGAATACTCCCCCAGTATTTCCACATTACAATTTATTTATTACGATGTTACTGACCCCACTCCGTATGCTCTGTACTTTACATCTCCATGGCTGTTTTGTAAAAACCTCTCCATGTTTGATTTAAATCACTTAGGCAGATATATGAGCAGACAATTAATTGCTAAGTGAATTCTTGGTGAGCTGACATAACAGGCAAGAATGGTTTAACGAGTATTAGGATATGGCACACGGAGCACTGCGCTCGTCACTTTGAATTCTCACATTTAATAACGTGCGTGGTCTACAGATCAGACTGTAGGATTCCTGTCGAAGCTGCATTAGGGGCCAGGGAGAGGAGCGAGAATTCAATCAAGAGAAAAGATCTGTTTGGATTGTTGCCCAAGGAAGCCTTCACCGTCCGCTCTGCCCCCAGGAACGGAGCCAAGGGCTGAAATTGCCTGGAAGGAGAGGCCACTGCAAAAACACATGAGGATGCATTTTAGAAGCTGTGACCTGCTCAGCTTGACATGGGCCCTGTTCCCGCAGAGTGTGCAGCGTGTGTTTGCCATCCCCTCCCCGGCACGCCTCCTCTGGCCTCGTTGGGAGGTGGGGTGCTGTGCGCCTGCAAACGGGGTGCTCTCAGGGCTGCAGGGCTCTTCCCCTCCAGGTTTGAAGTAGTTATTAACTCTCCATGTGCAGACCCTGCCTCGGGGGTCTTGGCAGTGCGCTCATAGTCAGCACCTCAAAACCCCCCAAAGATGTCCCCCCTGATGATCAGCACCCCTCCCAGGCACGCTCTCTCTTTTCCCTTGACCACAGCCAGCTGCCAGGAAAGGCTGTGGGAGGGATGGGAGCGGCTCCCCACATTCCTCTCCCAGGTGAATTTCACTTTTCTCTCTCTCTCTTTTTTTAAAAAAATTTATTGTTGTTGTATTACATCCATCCCCTTTTTGCTCCCCTCTGTCCCCCTCCCCACCCACCCATTCCCCCCAAAGTCAATCCCACCTGTTGTCCATGTCCATGGTTCCTTTATACTAGGTTCTTGTCTAAGCTGCTCCCCTTTCTTGCCTCTGCCTCCCCCACCCCACCCCGCTTCCCCCTGACCACTGAAGGCCTATTCCTTGTATTCATATACTTGGTTCTGTTTTGCTTGTTGTTAGTTTTGCTCATTATTGTCCTGTAATGGGTGAGATCATATGATATTTGTCCTTCACTGACTGGCTTATTTCACTAAGCATAATACTCTCCAGTTCCATCCATGTTGTTGCAAAGGGTACAAGTTCCTTCTTTCT